>CM064514.1:15415912-15578412 GCA_032716605.1 Paralithodes platypus | reverse complement strand
GATCATACAGGAACTGGGCTGGGGAGCGGCCTGTGAAGTTTGGAGTATTCCGGAGTTCCAAGAGACCCCGGTCGAAGTCCTCACAGTCAATGTTGCCAGAGGGTGCAGTCTTTAAGGTGAGGTGCTTGAGAGACTTCATCGCAGCCTCGGCATGGCCGTTCACCTGTGGGTAATGCGGTGATGTTACCACATGACGAACTCCCCATCGCTTCATAAAGTCCCGGAACTCGTGGCTGGTGAATTGTGGGCCCCCGTCGGTCCTCAGACGAAGGGGCACACCAACTTCCCGGAAGTAGCGACAGAATATCCTGATGGTCGTAGAGGCGGTTGTGTCGCCTGTGCAGGGGACAACAACAGGCCACCCCGAGAGACGGTCGACGACTACCAGGAAAGACTTCCCGGCGACCATGAAAAAGTCGGCCGACACAGACTCAAAGGGCCTTGTAGGGTTGTCATCATTCATGAGTGGTTCCTTCTGGAGGCTAGGCTGAAGGATCTGGCAAAACTCACACGCTTGAACAGTGTTGGTGATGTCGGAATCTATCCCCGGCCAGAAGACAGCCTGCCTCGCCCTGCGTTTAGTGGCCTCCACACCACGGTGGCCGTCATGAAGATGTTGTAGGGTGCGTCGGTGGAGGGCTGCAGGAACCACGATCCGAGCTCCGTACAGGACGAGGTCATCATCAGCGTAGAGTTCGTCCTGTATCTTCCAGTATGGGAGCAAGGAATTGTGAAGGTCGTATCGGTTGGCAGGGAATCCTGAGGTCACACAGTCGAGTAGACGAACATACGCAGGGTCCGCTCTTGCCGCGACCCGGAGATCCTGTAGCGTCCTGTCTGCGTCTGGTGCCGAAGATCGTGCCGAAGATCGTCCTGAGTTGATAACGTCCTTGGTTGTCACTATAGTCCTGAGGTAGGTGGCGGCGTCAGCACAAGCGATCTCATCCTCTGGCGTGGGGCGGCTGACCGGGGCCCGAGACAGGGCATCAGGGATGCAGAGCAACTTGCCGGCACGCCACACGGCCTTGAAGATATAGGGTGAGGTCTTCTCCTTCAGGCGTTGGAGGCGGGGATTCTCCACAGTGTAGTGATTGATGATAGGGATGAGGGGGCGGTGGTCAGTCATCAGTGTGAAATCCTGTAGACCCTGTAAATACAGTCGACACTTGGACATGGCCCAAACAGCAGCCAACATCTCCAACTCGATAGTAGCATAGCGGGTCTCAGCGTCCGCCAGGAACCGAGAGCCACACTGGATGAGCCGCAGGTGGCCACTGCCGTGGTCCTGCAAGAGGGCATACCCAATGCCGTTGAGTCGCGATGCATTAGTCTGAAGAATGGTGGGCAGGTCTGGGTCGAAGTGTGCGAGAACAGGAGGACTGACAAGGGCTAACTTGACTCGCCTGAAGGCCTCATCGTGGTCAAGAGTCCACACAAATGTCCTCTTGGGGCTCATCAAAGGGCGGAGGGGCTGAGCGGCGGCGGCGATGGCAGGGGTAAACTCTGCCAGCTGGTTGACCAGACCCAGGAATGACCTGAGGTCGGTCAAGTTGGTTAGTGCCGGAAAGTCCCCGATTGCAGCCACTTTGCTCGTGTCAGCCGCAATACCATCCCCTGAGAGGGTGTATCCACAGAAGTCCACTGAAGGTGCGGCAACCACAAACTTGCTCTTGTTGAGGGTAATCCCGAACTTGCGGCACCTAGTCAGCACTTCATGGATGCGGTCGAGGTGAGACTTGTAGTCCTCATCGTACAGCAGTATGTCATCCACGACCTTAGTGCACCTCTGCACACCTTGTAGAGCCATATCACCCCTGTAGCAGAAGGCGTCGCCCGTAGCTGTGAATCCCATGGGTCCTCTGCAATGCTTGAAGCGTCCATACGGCGTGATGAAGGTGGTCAGGTGCTGGTCCTCTTCAGCCAACTCCATCTGCCAGTAACCACAGAGGGCGTCCGCAGTGGTGAAGTAGCGAGCTCCTCGGTCGACACCACGAACTGCTGCGGAGGGAGTAGGCGAAGGGTGAGCTGGTCGGGACACATGTTTGTTGAGTTTGGAGAGGTCGACGGTGATGCGCACTCCTCCGCTGTCCTTACCAACAACGACGAGGGGGTGGCACCATTCTGAGGGGTTGTCTCCAGCAGGCTTGATGATGCCCTGGGCCACCATGGACTCCAACTCTCGCTTGACTTGGTCCCTAAAGGCAAAGGGAATCTGTCGGGGAGTATAGATGGCGAAGGGCTCAGCTCCCTCTTTAAGATGGATCCTCATGGGTTGACCCACCATAGGCTTGAGGGGCACAGTCTTTAGGTTGTCTTTGGACATCAACACGTCGCTAAACTCCCGCAGGAAGTAATTCTTGGCTTCAGCGGGCGACGTGGAGACTGGAAGTGGTGTAGCCTTACACCTGTTGACGTGCTTGACCTCTTGTATGGGCGTTGGGAATGCCAGAGGTATGATGGCTAACTCCCTGCAGTGGCTGTATGAAAGCAGAGGAGTCTGGACACCCTCGTGCACATGGATCAGGGCAGTACACACTCTCTGTCCCAGGGTGAGGGTAGCCTGAAATACCCCCAGAGCAGGTGCCATCGGGGAGCCGTCCGCCGTGAACGTTGTCGTGGGCGAAGGGGCTCGCAGGCTGCTCATGGGGATAGCCAAATCCTCAAGGTGACGCCGTCCAATCACGGTGACATCAGTGCCCGTGTCCGGTAACATCCGTAGGCGGGATGTAGCGTCGCCAAAGGAGAGGGTAACACATATGGGTTGCGGCGTCGAAGCTGTAGAAGGAGTCGATCCCACCTGACGACAGCTATTACTCCTAGCATTGGGGGGCTTGCCAGAGTTGGAGGGGGCCACCTTGGCGTCTTTCCTTCTTCTTAGTCGACGGACAACACTTGTCATAATGCCCCAGAAGACAACAGATGCGGCACTGAACCTTGTGACCAGGGCACTTAGCTGTCCGAGCCCAGTGACCGTGGCACCCACAGTTGTTACAGGTGCTGCCAGCAGCGGGACACTTGTCAGGCCCGTGTCGGCGAGCGCAACTCTGGCAGGCATCAGCTGCATTCGATGGAGGCTTGGGGGGTTGGGTCCTGTCACTGCCCTGTTTCTTGTTTTTCTTGTATGAAGAGACGGCCCTTACTTGTTCATGGGGCGCACCAATGGCCGTGGTCGCAGATTTGGCAGCCTCATACGAGCGGCACGTAGTGACGACATCCTGTAGTATTGACTTGGAGTCCAGGGCGATGAGTTTCTGGACTAACTCCTTGTCCCTGAGGCCCATGAGGATGATAGTCTTGAGTTGTGTCTCCACACAGATGGGTGAGTTACCAGGGCACACATCCACTTTTTCTGCGAGACGTTTGAGGCGGACGTAGAACTCTGCAAAAGTTTCCCCTTCATGCTGTCTGCAGCTCAACAATTCACGACGCCGGAGTGCCTCATTCCTTAGACTCTTGATATGAAGCTGCAGGGCATCCAACACCTCTTCAACAGTCTTGTCTGTGGAGGGAGCGATCTGGAGGGTGTGTTCTAAGACACGCTGCGTCTCGAGAGTCAGGCACATGCGTAGTTGTATCATCTGTTTGGCCGCAGGCAGGTTGGACAGGTCCACCATGACAGCATAGTCGTCCCAGCGTCTCCTCCACTCCCGGAACATCTGGAATGTAGCGTCAGGCTTCAATGGTGGTGGTGTCTGGGCCGTAGCCTTCTGTGGTGGAGGATTGTGTGAGGGATGTGGAGAAGAATGTGGCTGCTGTCCGCCAAGGTGACCAGCAGGTGTGGAGGAGTCGGGAGGGGTCCTGGTGGGAGCCAACAGCTGAAATAAGCTCTGGAACTCCTGTCTCCTTATAGCCTCATCATGCCTGCGAGACTCCTCCAGGACACGATCTCGTCGGGCCTCCTCCTCTTGTCTCCTCTGCTCATCATACCTGCGAGACTCCTCCAGGTATTTGAAAAATTGCAGGAAATCAGCTGAAGAAGGGGTTGAAGGTGTGGTTGGGGACTGAGGGTGCTGATAATAAGGTGTGTATTCCTCCCCATCATAAGGCAAGTTTGTTCCTGCCCCTTCGTCCTGTACATCACCAGAGTCTGACATCTTGTGTGGGTGACAGACAGACAGGGAGATAACAAACACACAGTTATTAGCCTCTCACATAATTATACAAGTGGGGTATCAAAATGACTGGCAAAAACAGCAGAATATTTAGAATACACACCAGCTGTATCCTCACCAATGTATAAAACCCAATTACGATTAGCACTGAAGGGAATGCTTGGGTGATGAAATAAAAGTTTGCCAGTTGTGTGTGTGCCCAGTGTGTGTGCGTGCATATGTACCGAGCGGTGGAGCGGTGGTGCGCGGCCTCCCTCACCTCAGTGTCTTGCTGGCAGTCAGAGGGGGAGGATCTCACGCCCCGCTCTCTCGTGGCTCGGACTTGTGCGGGCGTTATGCTTATGCCACACACAATACATATAAAATAAAGCACACAATATAGCACTGGCACATATAATATCACTGGCACTGCACTGGGAACGTCGGCACTGCACTGTTGAGCACTATAACACTGTAATGAGACGGTGGCTGGTATGCAGGGTGTGTGGACAATGGCGGCTGGCCGCGTCTGGCGAAATCCACATAAACTTCTCTTAATACACACTGCGCCATGTTATGTGTGTCCCAGCTAACTCCATAGATGCACAACAGGCCTATCTTGGGTTGGGGAGTAAGTAGACACGCTGTAGATATATAGATTCTTATTGAGAAGGATATGGGATACAGGCACGAAGCAGAGCCTACAGGGTGATAGCTCTGTCTCGTAGTACACAAACATGTAATGGCCCTCTGGTGAGAGGAGCCCCAGGCTTGAGTTGCCAGAGTGGCTATATGACATAACTAATATGACTGCCTGGATGCTAACATGAATCTTACTCATAGAGAGATATTACATATGCATAAGTGACTGTACTAGATATGAAAGTGATACTGTACAAGGTAAATCATATACATACAGTATCCTCCCTATGTCAGACACTGTCTGGCTAGGCTCAAAACAATTCTTTGGTAGTTTGGAAGTGGGTAAGGTAATTACTCAATGTAAGGGCTTGGACTGAACAGTTTGCAGTAGAAAGGAACTGTACACCGATCCAACCTTGCCTGACCTTCAGTGATTCGGCTAAGGTAGTCTCTGCTTTGGTGGAATTGTCAGTGGTGGTCATTTTGAGGGCATCTAGATCGCTTCGTCTATTTGCTGTGCTCTTTCCATTCACATATGCATAGCCTATGTGAGTTGCAGTTGGGATGTGTGTACATGCTTAGATTGATATGCAGGATTCGAAGTTGCATAATAAATTGTAGGCAGTGTCCACCATCCTTTAACTGTCTTCGTGGTGCGATGCATAAGGTGTTGATTTTCGGTGTGAGCGTCCTGGGTACGAATCCACGGACTACCACATGTGTTTGTAAATTTCATTAATCGATTTTAGGAGTAGAGTTGGTTGTTGGAAGGAACATAATAATTGATATTGGTTCAGGAGTAATTTATCGAGAGGACTTCCCTAGTGGTTAAAGGCCGCGTCATACAGAGGCCGAACGTACTAGGACAAAGTCCCGAATAGGATGACTTGCACATTTTTACCGAATACAGCCGAGACTCTCCCGAAATTTGAAGATTACGAACATGGCCCGAACGAGTTCAGAATAATATCCGATAGTCAAGAACGACCTACGACAAAATCTCGAACAACTACCGAACATGAATCGAACTTACACTCGTTATGCAAAGAATGATTTTCGACAATACCCGAATCATCAGACACAGATCCGAATGACATTGGAATGCTTTAGGATAATTAACCGAACTTAACCGATGAGATATCGACAAACAACCGATAGAGAAGAACATTGAGAACAACATCAGACTGTTTTAACGACTGTAGCACCTCTGTCCCCAGTCAGTCGACGCCCCTCCCCCCAACCAGCACCGCCTTTGTTCATGTACTTCCTCACTCCATCCTTCCACCTCTCATTCGTTTTCAAATACACCTAGACAAAATGTAGGCTATAATAACAAAGTATTGTAATCGAGTTTACTGTATTATAATGTACCACCTAACGTAAGACTAACGTAGCCTAACCTAATTATTGTCCTTCCTAATCTCAATAAAAGCAAATAATGAAGGCCAGAATAACGATATACCCATAAATAATCGTAGTGTTCGAACCCAGAGGCAGAACAGAGGTACGGTACCGGTATCTATAACATGCTCGCTTTTTCTGGACCCCCTTCTCCCACATGTTTAGCATATTCGTTTTGAGGTTTAAGACGTTCGTTCCGTTAGTTTGGCTATTTTGAGACCTTTCGCCTCATTCTGTTATCAATATTAGCCTATAAGACCTTTCGTGCCTTTTAGGTGTCGATTTTTTCCTGGCGAGCAATAGCGAACCTCTAATTTTAGAAGAGGCCCACATGTTTAGCATATTCGTTTTGAGGTTTAAGACGTTCGTTCCGTTAGTTTGGCTATTTTGAGACCTTTCGCCTCATTCTGTTATCAATATTAGCCTATAAGACATTTCGTGCCTTTTAGGTGTCGATTTTTTCCTGGCGAGCAATAGCGAACCTCTAATTTTAGAAGGAGGCTATTCTACTTGTTCGAAATCAATTCGGATTTAATTCCTAATTAAACAAGATACATCGAGCAGACATCCTACATTATTCGTATATTTGTCTGAATTTGATCGTAACTTGTTCTGAAAATTCGTAACTCGTGCGGGTATTATTCTGGAATACGAGGGAATCATCGTAATTTTATCTAATTTTTGTCGGGAATTGTTCGGGATTTGTTCGGGATTTGTTCAGGTAGTTCCTAACAAATTCGGCAATTGAAAAAAGTACCGAACAAGTCCCGAAACAGAAGACCGAACTACGAATTAATCAGAACAACTTCCGAACGAGTTACGAATAATTCCCGACCAACATCCGACCATTTTGTAACGTTTTTTTTACCCGAATGTTCGTAGAAATTTAGTGTAGCCACTAAATTTTTCCCGACTCTCCGGAATGTCGGCAACATACATGAACAACATCAGACCAACATCAGACCAACCCACGAATAGTACGGAACGTATGCCGAATTATGCAGAATATACCCGACCCGCCTGAAATATGATTTTTTTTTTGCAAGTCATCCTATTCGGGACTTTGTCCTAGTACGTTCGGCCTCTGTATGACGCGGCCTTAAGGCCCCATTAATTGCTCTTTCCATTCACATATGCATAGCCTACGTGAATTGCAGTTGGGATGTGTGTACATGCTTAGATTGATATGCAGGATTCGAAGTTGCATAATAAATCGTAGGCAGTGTCCACCATCCTTTAACTGTCTTCGTGGTGCGATGCATAAGGTGTTGATTTTCGGTGTGAGCGTCCTGGGTTCGAATCCACGGACTGCCACATGTGTTTGTAAATTTCATTAATCGATTTTAGGAGTAGAGTTGGAAGGAACATAATAATTGATATTGGTTCAGGAGTAATTTATCGAGAGGACTTCCCTAGTGGTTAAGGCCCCATTAATTGCTCTTTCCATTCACATATGCATAGCCTACGTGAGTTGCAGTTGGGATGTGTGTACATGCTTAGATTGATATGCAGGATTCGAAGTTGCATAATAAATCGTAGGCAGTGTCCACCATCCTTCAACTGTCTTCGTGGTGCGATGCATAAGGTGTTGATTTTTGGTGTGAGCGTCCTGGGTTCGAATCCATGGACTGCCACATGTGTTTGTAAATTTCATTAATCGATTTTAGGAGTAGAGTTGGTTGTTGGAAGGAACATAATAATTGATATTGATTCAGGAGTAAATTATCAAGAGGACTTCCCTAGTGGTTAAGGCCCCATTAATTGCTCTTTCCATTCACATATGCATAGACTACGTGAATTGCAGTTGGGATGTATGTACATGCTTAGATTGATATGCAGGATTCGAAGTTGCATAATAAATCATAGGCAGTGTCCACCATCCTTTAACTGTCTTCGTGGTGCGATGCATAAGGTGTTGATTTTCGGTGTGAGCGTCCTGGGTTCGAATCCACGGACTGCCACATGTGTTTGTAAATTTCATTAATCGATTTTAGGAGTAGAGTTGGTTGTTGGAAGGAACATAATAATTGATATTGGTTCAGGAGTAATTTATCGAGAGGACTTCCCTAGTGGTTAAGGCCCCATTAATTGCTCTTTCCATTCACATATGCATAGCCTACGTGAGTTGCAGTTGGGATGTGTGTACATGCTTAGATTGATATGCAGGATTCGAAGTTGCATAATAAATCGTAGGCAGTGTCCACCATCCTTCAACTGTCTTCGTGGTGCGATGCATAAGGTGTTGATTTTTAGTGTGAGCGTCCTGGGTTCGAATCCATGGACTGCCACATGTGTTTGTAAATTTCATTAATCGATTTTAGGAGTAGAGTTGGTTGTTGGAAGGAACATAATAATTGATATTGGTTCAGGAGTAATTTATCGAGAGGACTTCCCTAGTGGTTAAGGCCCCATTAATTGCTCTTTCCATTCACATATGCATAGCTTACGTGAGTTGCAGTTGGGATGTGTGTACATGCTTAGATTGATATGCAGGATTCGAAGTTGAAAAATTCTCTGAAAATAAAGCCTGAGAATATGAGTAAGAATAATTGTCTAGATAGGGTAAATTGCCGTACTGGTACATCAGATAGGAATAGAAAATATCAGTCACAGGATTTTAATTGTACTGCTAGTAGAAATATTAAAGGTGTAACAGAAGATGGGAATTCAGTTAGAAATAAAGGTAAATCCGATACCAGTAAAATAAATTCATTGCGATTATATTATACAAACTGTAGGAGTTTATGTAACAAAATGGATGAACTTAGAGCACTTGTTAGCAACGAAAATATAGACATTATAGCACTGACTGAAATATGGATTAATACAGAATCAAGATTTTTTTTAGCAGAATTCCATATACCAGGATATAGTTTGTTTAAACGCGACCGAACAAGTAGGAGGGGCGGCGGAATAGCAGTGTTTGTCAGGAGTTCTTTAAAAAGTTGTATTAAATCAGGTATTAGACTAAATACTGATAACGAAAGTGTTTGGGTAGAGGTTAGCGAAGGTAGTGAGACCATAATTATTGGAGTTATTTATAGACCACCAAATATGAGTAGAAACGAAGGTACAGCTTTATGGCAGGAAGTGAAAATAGCATCAAGGTTTAGCAATGTGTGTATTATGGGGGATTTTAATTTTCCGAATATTGATCGGCAGCATCAAATCGGCGACTCAGATTCAAAAGAATTTATTGAGGCGGTACAGGATAGTTTTTTATTTTAATTCATAGACTCGCCTACTAGAGGTAATAATATCCTCGATTTAGTTCTCAGTAATAATGAACAAATGATAAATAATGTAGAGATAGGAGACCAACTAGGAAATAGTGATCATAAATCAATTTATTTTAACATACAATGGACAGGAAAGGCTAAAGAGAATACGACACTTATCCCAGATTTCAGAAAAGACAATTATGGTGGATTAAGACGAGCCTTAAGAGTCGATCCTATGGTTAAACTATTAAGTGGACCCAGGTGCGCTAATGAACATACTCTCTCTCAGATACCTGTCTTAACTCAGGATAATTTGACAGCTACATATAATAATTGTATTTCTTCACTCCACAATGCGCAAAATAAATATATCCCCAAAAGAAAATTTAGATCAACACAGAACCAACCCAAATGGATGAATAATAGACTATTAGACCTTCTAGGAAAAAAGAGAGGAATATATAGAAAAATTAAGATAGGCGAAATTCACCTACTTGCTTACTATCAGAATCTATCAAGAGAGGTTAAAAAATGTATAAGGACAGACAAAAGAAATTATGAAATCAGGATAGCCAATGACTCAAAAAATAACCCTAAGGCTTTTTACCAGCTATATAAATCTAAAGTTAGAGATAAAATAGGACCCCTTAAAACTTCGATAGGAGAAATGACAGAAAATGATTTAGAAATGTGCAGTACATTAAATAGTCAGTTTCTATCCGTTTTCACTAATGAAAATTTGGCACAGATTCCAGAAGTCCGTAATAGTCCGTCTATAGCGATAGTATAGAAAATAGGTTAAGTACGGTTACTATAAGTAGAAATGATGTGCTTATGGAAATTGACAGACTGAAACCTCAGAAATCGCCTGGCCCCGATGAGGTATATGCCAGAGTATTAAAAGAATGCAGAGATGAGTTAAGTTACCCATTAACATTTCTTTTTAACAATTCATTAGAAACAGGTATAGTTCCAGAAGCTTGGAAACTTGCAAATGTAGTTCCGATTTTCAAAAAAGGTGATAAATCAATAGCATCCAATTACCGTCCCATTAGTCTCACTTCAATCATAGGAAAGCTACTAGAGTCAATTATTGCTAGAAAAATGAGAAACCACTTAGAAACATTTAACTTAATCAATCCTTCTCAGCATGGATTCACTCAGGGACGTTCTTGCCTTACTAATTTGCTTAGTTTTTTCTCAGAGGTATATGAAGCAGTAGATAATGACAAGGCATACGATATTATATATTTAGATTTCAGTAAAGCTTTCGACAGAGTCCCTCATGAGAGATTGATGAGAAAGGTTGAGGCACATGGAATAGGTGGGGCGTTGTTGGGATGGATTAGGTCATGGCTAATTGGTAGGAAACAGAGAGTCAGCATAAATGGTACCAAGTCAGAGTGGGGAGCAGTCAAAAGTGGTGTCCCCCAGGGATCGGTATTAGGTCCCCTGTTGTTTCTTATATACATAAATGACCTAGATTTAGGTATAACTAGTAGGATAAGTAAATTCGCAGACGATACTAAAATGGGGAGATCAATTGATTCAGATAGCGATATAGAGTGCCTCCAAAGGGATCTAGATACCTTACATGAATGGTCAGTAAATTGGCAGATGAAGTTTAACATTGACAAATGCAAGGTATTAAAGATAGGGAAGATGCAAACAAATGTTAAATATAAACTAGCTAATTTAGATTTAGAAAATTCAGACTGCGAGAAAGATCTAGGTGTGTTTGTTAGCAATGATTTGAAGCCTAGAAAACAGTGTATAGGCGTTCGTAATAAGGCAAACAGGATTCTCGGGTTCATCTCTAGGAGTGTGAGTAACAGAACTGCTGATGTTATCTTAAAACTTTACTTGTCATTAGTGAGACCCCATATGGATTATGCTGTCCAATTTTGGTGTCCTTATTACAGAATGGACATAGATTCATTGGAGAGAGTACAGCGTAGAATGACAAAAATGATCCATAATATTAGAAATCTTCCGTATGAAGAAAGGTTGAAGAAATTAGGTTTACATTCGTTAGAGAGACGCAGAGTTAGAGAGGATATGATAGAGGTGTTCAAGTGGGTTAGTGGGATTAACAAAGGGGACATGACAAATGTACTAAAGCTCAGTGATAGCGAAAGAACTCGTACCAATGGTTTCAAATTAGATAAATTTCGTTTCAGAAAAGATATAGGCAAATATTGGTTTGGTAACAGAGTTATAGATGGGTGGAATGGACTACCAAGTGCTATAGTGGGATCTAAAACTGTAGGGAGCTTTAAGATAAAATTGGATAAGCATATGGACGAGAAGGGTTGGGTGTGAAGGGGGATCAGCCGGGTTGGGCCAATCAGCGCTCTGCAGACCCCCATAATCCTGCGTTAATCTCTAACCGTTTTGGTAAGATGATCCTCAGGGTATTAGAGTGTTGAGCCTATAATTGGGCTTTGTAATTGATTTGGGGTTGTGTGGGACAGGGATCTGCCTTGCTTAGGCCAATCGGCTTTCTGCAGACTCCCATTTTCTTATGTTCTTATGTTATGTTCTTAAGTTGCATAATAAATCGTAGGCAGTGTCCATCATCCTTTAACTGTCTTCGTGGTGCGATGCATAAGGTGTTGATTTTCGGTGTGAGCGTCCTGGGTTCGAATCCACGGACTGCCACATGTGTTTGTAAATTTCATTAATCGATTTTAGGAGTAGAGTTGGTTGTTGGAAGGAACATAATAATTGCATAGGGACCCCGGCCGCACAAGCACAGCCCGTGTACGGCTTGCATGCTAGAGGGGCTTGGGGTAGGGGTCGGTTCTAATGGAGACCATGCTAATGGAGACCATGCGCAACTACTCTTCTCTTCTTTGTATTTTTGTTTCTCTCTTTTTCCTTCTCTTCGCATATTTCAATTACATTCACTAAATGCATATATATTCTGACATACAGAGCCCTGTATGTTTATTTAAGAGTTAGAATTAAGAGTTGAAGGAGTGCCAAACTACCCAGGCGGCGAAGCAGACCAGCGAGCGAACCAGCGAGGGGGAAACCAGCTCGTCCGCATACCAGCAAACTAGCCTTCACACCTGCGTGCGTCATAGGGGACCCTGCAAACTACTTCGATGACCCGGCGCTATGACGATGATTCGACGCCAGGAGACTCCATTGGACCACACACCTCTTACGCAACTAGAGGGGCTGTGATTGGGGCGCGCACCAGCCCCCGCCTCCTGATTCGTTCCTACACCATCATTGCATAGTATACAGGGTGTTCCAGTAATGCTTTTCATAAATTATATGGTGGACTCATCAGACAAAAATAAGAATACATTACTCTATGAACATGAGGTTGAGTATTTATAATAACGGAGTTATTACACGATTTAAGTTAACGATAGATACAATGCCATTCAGTCCAAGTGGTAATGTTGCCATTTTAGTGGATTATATCCATTTGGCCTTCGCTATCGCTTGCTAGCCTCAAGATAGTGAGCAGTAGCGATCTGACTTTTCGGTAGAAAAATATGTCCGGCTTTGCCGGATTTGATTCTTCTACCGGCGAAGCCGGACATATTTTTCTACCGAAAAGTCAGATCGCTACTGCTCACTATCTTGAGGCTAGCAAGCGATAGCGAAGTACAAATGGTTATAATCCACTAAAATGGCAACATTACCCCTTGGACTGAATGGCATTGTATCTATCGTTAACTTAAATCGTGTAATAACTCCGTTATTATAAATACTCAACCTCATGTTCATAGAGTAATTTATTCTTATTTTTGTCTGATGAGTCCACCATATAATTTATGAAAAGCATTACTGGAACACCCTGTATAAGACCCGAGTAGTGGGCATTCAAATCAGTCTCATTTGGAGTTGGGAAGGTGAACTTGCAGCTGGAGGAAGACGGGGTGAAGTATTATAATGGGATTGGGACTGTCAGTCAGATTATATAAGTGTGTGTTAAGTGTGTTCGGTGTAAACACTTACGTTATGTTGGTTAGTGAGATATGTGATTGGGAATTAACGTTAACGCTACTATTATGTACTTAACTATTTTAGTTGACTGACTTGTGGACTAAAGCAACTCTTCAAGTAATTGGGTTATGATAAAAGTAATACTATTGTTTTATATTAAGACTTACGAGTTCTTTCATTTGCTTACATTGCTGGTAAGAACAAGAACGGTGATACTATTGTCTCTTATTAGTAATATCGCCTTAGACTAACATGGCTGTTTTAATGTTACTTCTAGTGATTTCCTAAGCTGAAGAAAATTCTTTTAGCTTCAAAATATTATTTTTGCTTTTCATATTATTTGAGTGAGACCTGAATCGAATCTATGAAGCGATCCTGTAACTTAATTTACTCATAATCAAACCTCAATGTTACGTGGTTAAGAAATACATTCATCTAATTATTAAATATATATCTAACTTTTTATGTGACTTTGATATTAATCCTGACAATAATAATATAATACTATTAACGTAAGACAAGAACCAAGAATAATAACTACATTAAATATAAATAAATATAAATAAAGTCGTGTGGCAATTTCAGCACATAATGTTGCTGAGAGAGAGAGACAAGTGGTGGCAGGAGAGTAGCGAGCGTATGACTGCTCCAGACCACCGCGGCGAACCTACTGACACGAATCCCACCTCCTCCCTCCCTCTCTCACTCGCTATATACGGAATTGAATGGGGAAAGTGCCGAATTACATGCTTTTTGCACTCGC
Organism: Paralithodes platypus; assembly: GCA_032716605.1. Lineage (NCBI taxonomy): Eukaryota > Metazoa > Arthropoda > Malacostraca > Decapoda > Lithodidae > Paralithodes > Paralithodes platypus. Next base: position 15,564,328 of record CM064514.1, on the reverse strand, counting down.
GTTGCACGGTTGTTGCAAGAAAAAACAGCCATCATAAAAAAGGATCGTTATGGTGTCATTGGAAAGCTCTGTTTATGCCCTTTCAGGGATATATACTTGTTTTACGCTCTGGGTCTTATTTAGGCATGAAAATGATCACGTAAACAGCCCTATTTTGGGTAAAAACACCCCGCTGGGCGGTACATATAAATAAACCGCCTAGGCCGCTCGTAAGGTGTTAAAGAGTGTCAGTCTATAAAGGATACCAAGTCCTAGGATCCAAAAGGAAAGGAAGCAACAACAGGAAATAATGTTATTAGATTTTACTTTTGTTTTGCCTTCAGCTGACTGATACCTTAATATATATCTCTGTGCCATCTAGATTCATCAAGTTAACCACTTGAGGATCTAGATACGTAACAGAAGAGTGGCGACCTCGCCAGGATTTGTTTCATACAGTTTCACTCAGTTTCATTACCGTTTCACTACTTACAAATCAAATATTAATCATGCCTCATCTAATTAGTGACGAAGATGCTCGAGTTTTCATAGAATCAGAACCCACAGCCCCTGATATTGACAGTCTGTCAAATTCCGAACTGAAAGTGCTTGCCTCGCATCTCCAGTTAACTGTCTCAAACATGTCTAAAGTAGAGGTGGCTCAGACCATAAAAACCCACCTGTTCCCTGTAGAAGGCGGGGAGGGTGACGGAGCAGTTGGTGGGATCCCGAGTAACCCTAGCCAACTTGATGAACAATTGCCACCTGGTTTTACCGTTGATCAATTATTCGAATTAGAACAAACCAGACTAAATATAGAACTAGCCAGAATAAAAGCCAGAGCAACGACCGAACAATGTGAATATCAATATCGTACGGCTCAAATAAATGTCAATACAAATGCTCCCTTAATTGCTCCCCCTCTGGGATTGACTATGACCAGTGTCGTTCCACCTTTCACTGAGGATAATGTGCAAGATTTCTTTGTTTTGTTTGAGGAAGTTGCTGGAGGTATGAAGTGGACAAGAGATCAATGGCCTTTTATGTTACAAACCGTTTTGACAGGGCAGGCTCGAGCCACGTATTTGTCAGAAGTAGCAGAGGTTAGGCAGGATTATGACAATCTCAAAGAAGCTATCCTACAAACCTATCAATTACAGCCTGAGGCTTACAGGCAATCTTTCCGTAAAAAACCAGAAGAAAGTAGAAGAAACCCATAAGGTATTTGCCAGGACCATGACTAAAACTTTCAATCATTGGGTCAAGAGTCAGAAAGTCACAAGCTACAACGATCTGAAGGAGTTGGTCCTGTTAGAAAATTTCCTATGGAAAATTGATTCTTCTGTAGCCTATCATTTAAGAGGGAAAAAGGTAGATTGTCTTGCCGACGCCGCTGACATGGCTGACACATACGTGCTCAACAACAAATTTCGTGGAAAGAAGCCCTACGATAATTCTAGTTCTAATTTTAAGTATCCCAATCACAAATCTGACAGACCCAGTCACAAGCCTGTAACGTCTTCCCCAGCTAGCCAAAATAGAATTGTTCCCCCAACTAAAAATGCGACTCAGGGCAATGGTAACAGAGGTGGGGCCCAAAGTAATAGTAATGCTCAATGAGGGAACGTTCCCGTATCCCCTAAAGTATGTACTTTTTGTGGCAAGAGAGGCCACCTTGCTTATCAGTGCTGGGCCAAGGAGAGAACGGAGAGATCGGGGCAGACAGTTGCCGCCGTATCTCAAACTCCATATGTGCCTTTAATGCAGGACTCCCGACAGAAGGAGTACCTAGCACCAAAAGTTCCTTTAATGCAGGACTCCCGACAGAAGGAGTACCTAGCAGCTAACGTAAATCATCTAGACAGGGGTGCAGTGCCATGCGTGGTGCAACCCACTAGGGTTAAACCAATAATAATTTCACCAGCAGTGCAGGACAGTTACCGTCCCTTTATTTCATCTGGCAACGTGAGTTTAAATGGTTGCATGCATGAGGTAAAAATTCTGAGAGACACAGGTTCTACTAGCACCCTCATGGTGAATCCTTACACTGAGTGCCCACCTGGCGAACCAGTTGTAATGAGAGGTGCTGGAGGCCAATTTTATGCATACTTGGTAAAAGGCGAAATTGAATGTGAGTTACTACAGGGTGAGGCCACCATACCTTTGTGTAGGTCCCAAGATATCCCTGTGCCCGGGGTAACACTCCTTTTGGGGAATGATGTAGCAGGTGAGAAGGTCCGACCAGACCCCATTTTGTCACTTTCCCCTGTTAACAAGCCACTAACCGGTGAGCTCGAAATGGAGATGCCAACAGTTTTCCCTGTGTGTGCTGTCACACGTTCAATGTCTCAAGTAGCAGTTCCCTCAGACAGAAATGTACCGAATGTAAGAGTTGATGAAAGGGATGATGAGAGTGTGAAATGACGCTCCAACTGTGCCTGATGATGTGACTGAGGTGGATTTATCTGACACCTTTATGGCTCATCTTGACCCTAACGATGACCGTGAAACCCCTCCAAATTGTCCTAGTGGCCTGGTAGAGCTACAGAGAGATGATAGTGAATGCAAGGAGTTAGCTGCCAGGGCCGTGAGTGAAGAGGAATGTGAGAAGGAGAGTGGTGAATGTTTCTACCTCAAAGGAGGAGTATTGTGGCGTAGATGGAGACAGCCACACAGACCAATCGATGACGGGGCCTGGAACGTCCATCAAGTAGTAGTCCCCAAACCTTGTCGTAGAGATATCTTGGAAATGGCACATTGTATACCATTGGCAGGACACCTAGGTGTGAGAAAAACTCTAGACAGAATCAGAGCCCAATTTCACTGGCCAGGAATGCGTGCAGATGTAGTGGAGTTTTGTAGAGTGTGTCACACTTGCCAGATGACAGGAAAACCCAATCAGAAGGTGCCTGTACATCCTCTGGTGCCCTTGCCCGTCTTCGAGAATCCTTTTACTCGGGTGGTAGTGGACATTGTAGGCCCATTGCCTAAGACTTCCCAAGGTAACATTTATTTATTAACTATTATGGACATGGCAACTCGCTACCCAGAGGCTATACCCTTAACCCGGGAACTGCGGGAAGACTCTTAAGAGTTCCCCCGGAGGACTGCGGGAAGACTCTTAAGAGTCAGAGAAAAAAAAAATTCAACTTTAAACATCGAAAAAAAAAAAAAAAAAAAAAATTGCCCCTGGGCCATGCAAAATATCACTCCTCTACCTCCCCTCCTTCCCCACTTTCCTCCCCTCCTTCAGTTATCACCTATTTTCCCTGTTATTCCCTTATTCTGAGGTATATTTTCGTGCTAACATTAGCGAGTTGCAAGCAGGGCATTGTCATCACTGTTAGCAAGCGAGTGCAAGAGAGAGAGAGAGAGTATCGATCGACTGTGTCTCAGTGGCCTTGGGGGAAATTGGCGGGAAAGCAGGTTGCCTCACCCATACATTATGTAACTCGCGGCCTGTATCTCCGATTTTGACCATCCAAACGCTGTTTTCACTTGTTTTATTGTTGCAACAGGTTAATACCTTTATAATCAACCCATAATAGGCGCGTATGGATAAGTATTAATGCTATTTATGGTAAAATGAATATTTTAGTGATGGAAACAGCTCAAATACATGCTCACAGGCAGAGGTGTCTAATTATCCCCATGCGCACTTAAGAGGTTAAGGACTACCTCTGCTCCAACTGTCACCAAGGAACTGCTCAAATTCTTCACCAGAATGGGTTTCCCCCATGAGGTGCAAAGTGATCAAGGAACTAATTTTACCTCTAACATTTTTCAGCAGTCCCTGAAGGAGTTGGGTATCGAGCATGTTAAGTCTAGCACCTACCACCCAGAGAGTCAAGGGGTTCTCGAACGGTATCATCAGACATTAAAAGGAATGTTGCATAAATATTGTACAGAGACCGGAGTTGAGTGGTATAAGGGGGTACCTTTTCTTTTATTTGCTACTCGTGAGGTTCCAACTGAATCCCTGGGTTTTTCCCCTAATGAGCTAGTTTTCGGTTACCAGGTAAGAGGTCCTTTGCAACTATTGCAGGATAGCCTAGTTGGCCAGGAGGGGAACCAAAACCTCCTCAAGTATGTTTCAGATTTCAAAACCAGGCTGAGATCCTCATGTGAGTTTGCCGCTCAAAACTTGACAGTAGCTAAAAGCTCCATGAAGAACTGGTATGACAGAAAAGCCAGTGAGAGGGAGTTTCAGCCCAGTGATGAGGTTTTGGTCCTGCTCCCCCTTTTTGGCCAACCTTTATCTGCCAAGTTCAGGGGCCCATATAAGATCATTCAGAGGGTGAGCATTACCGATTATCTAGTAACTATCCCAGACAGGAGAAAGCCCACGCAAGTATTCCATATAAATATGTTGAAACCCTACCATAGGTCCCCTGATTCCTCTCCTCCAGATTCTCCCACTGTGGCAGTGAATGTCAGGACCTGTGGACAGCCTGGTGCGGACGAAGTCTTCAGTTCTCTTACTGACCCGCAACAGACTGTTCCAGAGCCTGAAGGTATCCATGCAGACTTTGACTTGTCATGTAGCCTATCCAACTTTCAGTATAACTCAGTAGCTTGGGGGGAATTACCATCTAAACTATGTTATCTTCCCTCTGATCAAGCGAACCAACTAATCTCTGTTTTATCTCAGTCTCCCAGTGTGTTATGTGATACTCCAGGGCTCACTTCTTTGGCCGTGCATGACATCGACGTAGGGGATGCAACTCCCATTAAACTATCCCCCTACCGTGTCTCACCACAACGCAGGAGTATACTGCAGGTCGAGCTTGACTTTATGTTATCAAACGAGCTGATCACAAGGGCCTTAACCTCTCCGCGGCGCACAGGGGGTTTTCTACAGGGTAAGACTGTGCGCACCTATGATGATTTTGGGACCTATTGCCAATTTCGATAAAAAGTACATCATCGTGTAGGGAATGTTTGCGTGCATCGGCCCATATATATTTGACCCCCCAAAAAATGTCTGGGGGGGGTAGGGGAACGGTCCGTAGTTGAAAAATGTGGAGCGAATGGCACCGCGCGGCTAGATTGTCATCGAGCGGCGAGATTTCCCTGCCGAATATTTACGCGCGCAGGGGATAGAAGGAGAGGGAGGAGGGGGTGGGTTACCGCGTATTATCACGTATATCTCCTTTTTCGAGCCCTTTTAGGCTATTTAGAGTATGTATACATGTGTAGGGCACCCATATAACAATGAATATGCCTCATAGTGACCAAAAATTGCAATATATAAGGGAATTATAAGAGAATATTTAGGCGGGAATGAAGATGTGTTGGAGGTTTGGCGGCAATTTATGAGCTGAGAGTGTGGTTTACGCCATACATATCACGTATATCTTGTACGTAGAGCACTGTCACGCTATAATACAGACTTGTACGTATGTATACGTGCCATATATCAAAATATATACCGCATATAAACCAATTCATGCGATATTTACGCACATTATCAATGAGTTTCTATGCGTGAACCAAGGTGTGAGTGAGTTGTGGTGGGAATGAAAGGGGGAGAGGGTGTGTTACGCCATAAATATCACGTCAATCTTGTATTTAGAGCACTCTCATGCTATAATAAAGACGTGTACATATGTAGGCGTCCCATATAACAAGGAATATACCGCATATAGCCCAATTGATGCGATATTTACGCAAATTGTGAATGTGTTTCTAGCAGACGGAAGCCTGAAAGGGGGGGTTGGGGGTGGGTGGGTGGGAGGGAGGCATGCAGGGGTGCAGTGAGTGAGTGAGTCGTGGAGAGATGGAAGTCAGGCAGATCTCTAGATAGATAACCAGCTTAGTGATAATTGTGGAGGCGCCCCAGGCGTATTGATGTTTGGTATTTTGACCCTTATGTCTACCAGATGGCTGGTGTTCGTTGCCATCAACAGGTCTACAATAACATGAGTCAGGAATGGAGAGAGAGAGAGAGAGAGAGAGAGAGAGAGAGAGAAACTGAGACATGCGTATGTCGTACATATAAATGGACTTCAGAATTGCATTTTTATGCAAGCAGACATTGCATTTTAGACACATGTGAAGTACCACAGAAACATGTAGGCCATTGACTGTAAATAAAGTACTATATTTATAGACCACCAGCGACGGTGCTGAGTCAACACAGGCAGATTGCCTGTTGTGATAGAGGGCTAAATATAGACTGGTGTCTCCTTACACCTGCGAAAGGGTAGATTGCCACCAGAGAAACGTTTACTTATTTATTTCGAAGTAATATGCAATCTAAATGTATATTCGAGACCTACTGCAATTATTTGTATGACAGTCATGACTATGTATAATCCAATATACGCGCGTAGGCGAGACATAAGAAAGCTGGTTGAGCAATTTTCGACACCCACACAGTTATTATTCATTTTTATTTACAATATTATACAATACAAATGTATTTGTGAAGAGTATTTTATCCATTATTGTATTTATACCAATTTTGTTCCCAGACAGAGCTGCTGTAGCTGGAGAATCAAGGAGCGGCAAGGGTCACCTCGTGACCGCCTGACCGTGTGAAAATGAGTGGAGTCACACTGAGAGGGGCAATTTTGCTGAGTGTTTGGGCAATTTTTGACAGAATAAAGTTATATAATTACTAATTCTTGACAGAGACAAACTATTATAAACCTTGGCATGATATAATTGATAATCCCATCAATTTACAAACGTAAATTGGTGGGATAATTCATTTTTTTTTGTATATTGTCATTTCGATTGTAGACACGAAGTTTTGAGTGATATTTGGTATGAGCTCCTGTGGCATGGTTGGTAAGGTCGCGGACTGGAAAACTCAAAGTGTCGTAGGGTAGTGGGATCGAATCCAGGAGGGGGTTATGGGGAAGGTTTTATATTGTCTAGAAAAAATTTTATACATTTTTTTTTTTTACAAGATCATGCCATTGTATTCAAACAATATGAAATATTCATAGAATATATCATATTGTAAGAATACAATGACATGACCTTGTTTTCTTTTTTCTTTTTTTATTGTTTTATTTTATTATCATAGTAGGTTTGACATGATTTATTGAAACATATTTATTTTTGTACAATTCATTTGAGGTAAGAAAATAATTATATACACATTACTTAGGCTAATAACAAACATATATATTGATATACTAAAAAAATAAGGCATATTACATGTAAATCTTTGAAACTTATAAACTAAATAATGAAACATACAATTATATAATGTAAAAGCTATATCACAGGGACATCTTTGGAACTTATACATTATATAATATATATGTTACATTATGAGGTAGCGTGATCAATTAGGTCAGGTCAGGTAAGGTAGGGCGCGAGTCCAGGGCAGGGCAGGGCAGGAGGCGAGTCCAGGGCAGGGCACGGGGCGAGTCCAGGGCAGGGCAGGGCAGGGCAGGGGCCGACACTCAGTAGTTCTTGAAGGTGTGGTAGTCCCTGAAGCAGTCACCCAGGCAGAGTGCAACTTTGCACTCGGCGCACATTGAGGTGACTCTTTTGGTCACATGGGGTTTCCTCACACTGGAGCTGCAGACGGTGCACTGCACCTGCCTGTGACGAGTGCCAATCAGCTCGGTGTTGGTTGTGTAGTGTCTTTCGACACCCAGCTGGATGCGGTCAGGAACGTGATCCCCACGCCATGCCGTACGTCTGTGAGTGGTGGTGCCATACTTCTCCAGGAGTTGGTAGGAGACGTTGTACACGAACTCCCGGAATTTCAGCTTCTGGTTTGGGGCCATATCCTTCTTCACCAACCACAAGTTGTAGGCGTTCAGCATCGTTATGTCAACTAGGTGGAGGAAGAGCTTGTGATACCACTTCACAGTCTTCCTCAGACACTCAACACCTGACAGCTGACAGTCAGACTTGTCCACCAGGCGCATGTTTTTGGTGTAGTCCACTACCATGTCGGGCTTGTAGATTGTCTTCCTGGTTCGGTAGTGGATTTTGCCAGAATCCACCTGGGCACCTGTGTGGACGGTGGAAAGCAGGTGGACGTCTCGCTTATCCTTCCACTTCAGGGCTATCAGTTTCCCACACTTCTCGAGCTGCTTGTATTTCTGCCCCTTTCGTCGCCTTCTTCGCACATGCCTCTCGCGGTGTTCCTGGGCCAGGTCGTCTTCTGAAGGTGTGTCACTGGAGGAGGCATCTGTGAGAGGAATGACATCACCTGTGAACTTTGGCATAAACTTTCTTGTCTTTCTGACAGTCCCACATGACCCCGTTTGGTTGTCATAAAGAAACTGGCAGAGAGCAGGAGAAGTATACCAGTTGTCAGTGTAGATGATGTGGCCTTTGCCCAGGTAAGGTGCCAACATTTTCCTGACGATGGCACCTGACATGCCCATGGGGTCATTGGCAGCGGCTTTCGGTACGTCAATGTCAGTTCCTGTATACACGATCATGTCAAGCACTATTCCAGTTTCACAGTCGCACAACACGAAGAGCTTGATTCTGAACCTATGCCTCTTCAAGGGGATATACTGCTTGAAAACAAGACGTCCTTTGAAGAGCACGAGCGACTCATCAATCACCAAATTGAGGAAGGGGTAAAAGTATTTCCTATACCTCTCCAACAACATGGTGAACACATCCCGAACTTTCCATATCCTGTCAATCCTGTTAGGATTTTCGTTGTCTGCAAAGTGCATAAATCTTAGCAGCAACAAAAATCTGTCACGAGTCATGAACTTATTGAAAGTTGGGGTGGCGATGAGAGGGTCGTGCTTCCAGTAGTGTTGCAACACATGCTTCTTGATCAGAGGCATGAGGAACAACAAGGCAAAGAACGTCAGAAATTCTGCCACAGTCGTATCCACCCAGCCTCGTATTCTCGCTTTTGGAGAAAGGACGTCCAATCTGCCAAACACCCACCTGTAGTAGGCGTTTGTTTGGGCAACGATGTACGTCATTACCTCCATGTCGAAAAAAGCGAGGAAGAAGTCGCTTTCGTTCGCTTGATCATCACAGGGCCAGTCGTCAGTTGTTCCTGACGTCCCAGGATTGAACTGGGGCACGTCAGGTACAAAATTGACCCCGTCAGACCAATCGAACGAAGGCATGCCAGGGATCGGAATGTCGTCTGCGTCTGCTTCTGCGTCTGAAATATCGCTTCCATGGTCGCGATACAGCACTTCATCATCATTACCCTCCTCTTCACTCGACAGACGATGCCCTTCCTCGTTTTCGTCACCGACGTCGGACTCACTCCCACTGTCCACTCCCAAATCCCCCCACCCTTGGTCCCGTGCTAGGGCTTCGTCGTCGAAACCCGGGCTGCCAATGTCCTGCGAATCACCATCAAACAGCAGGGCGGCATACTTAGATGGTGTAAGAGTTTTCCGGGTCACTTTGGCACGTGCGGGAGTCTTATGGACAGGGACAGCAGAGGTGGTGGCAGGGGCGGCGGCAGGGGCGGCGGCGGCGGCAGGGTCGGCGGCGGCAGGGGCAGCAGTGGTGCGTGGCCTTGATGGCAAGATGATGGTGGTGCCTGTCGCCCTTCTCTCTGTTCCTTGGGCAGGGGCGGCTGGGGCGGGAGGGGCGCCGGGGGCAGGGGCAGCAGGGCAGGCAGGGACACCAGGGCCAGCAGTCGATTTCCCTCTCCCTTTCCCCTTCCCCTTCCCTGTTCCTTGGGCAGGGGCGGCAGGGGCGGCAGGGGCGGCAGGGGCAGCAGGGGCGGCAGGGGCGGCAGGGGCAGCAGGGCCGGCAGGGACACCAGGGCCAGCAGTCGCTTTCCCAGTCGCTTTCCCTCTCCCTTTCCCCTTCCCCTTCCCTGTTCCTTGGGCAGGGGCGGCAGGGGCGGCAGGGGCAGCAGGGGCGGCAGGGGCGGCAGGGGCAGCAGGGGCGGCAGGGGCAGCCGGGCCAGGGGCGGCTGGTGGTGTTGGTGGTGGTAGGGGCACTGTGGCTGGCGTACGGGTTCTTTTCCCTACGCCCGTGCCTTTCATTTTTCCTGCCCCCGCAGGTAATGCAGCCCTAGGGCGGCCTCCTGCGTCGCTGGTACCGGTGGCAGGGGTGGCAGGGGTGGCAGTGGTGGCAGTGGTGGTGGTAGTGGTTGTTGCAGTGGCCTGGGTCGTGGTGGCAGTGTCCCGAAAGACCAATGACCTCTGTGCCATTGCCCTGCTTGCACGTGTTTTACGTGCTTTTGGTGCTGGTGATTCGTCCTCTGAGCTGTAGGGCGTGTCGTACTGGTAGCTAGGGTCTTTGGCAGCCACCCTCTGCCTTCCACGGCGGCTAACACCACCAGAAGGAGGGCTGGTTGTGTCATCAGGGAGCGAGCGTGAGGGACGTGTAGGCTCCATGACTAGTGCGTGGTTACTGGCGCGGTGGTGCTTGCACGAGTGCGGGGCGAGCGTTTGGCGGGGTGGTATCGAGAGTTGACATGTAGTACTATACCCACACCAATTTTCAGCCGCCTGGCTATAAACGCGCGGTTTTGGTACGTGTTCAAAGTCTCTGCTCTTAAGAGTCTACCCGCAGTGCGCCGGGGGAACTCTTAAGAGTCTCCCCGCAGCTCCCGGGTTAAGCCAGTGGAGTAGTCCGGTCATACTTGTGCCAAAGCCAGACGGGAGCCATTGGTTATGTATGGACTATAGGCAAGTTAATGCTGTCACAAAGAACGATACCTATCCACTGCCACGGATCGACGACTGCATTGACCAGATTGGTACAGCCACCTATATCAGCAAGATTGACTTAATGAAGGGATATTGGCAAGTAGCTCTCACCCCTAGAGCGAGGGAAATATCATGCTTTGTAGTCAATAATCAAGCCTTCTGTTGTAACGTAATGCCCTACGGCTTGAAAAACGCTCCAGCTACATTCCAGCGCCTCATGAATTTGGTGACTGAAGGGGTACCTGGATGCGTTGTCTACATCGATGATATTCTTATCTTTTCACAGTCATGGGAGGAGCATCTTTACCAACTTAGATTGCTGTTCTTAAATCTTGCTGATGCCAATCTGGTGGTTAATCTTAAGAAATGCACCTTTGTAAAGAGTACGGTCCAGTATCTAGGATATACGGTAGGTCAGGGGCAGGTTGCACCTCCTCAAGCAAAGGTAGAGTCTATTCTAGAATTTCCAACTCCTAGCACTAAGAAACATATCCAAAGGTACCTAGGCATGATTGGTTATTATAGGCGTTTCATTTTAAACTTTTCAAGGTTAACAGCTCCCCTGACAGATCTTCTCCGTAAGGATGTGAAGTTTGAGTGGTCCTCCGAAAGTGAGGAGGCCTTTAATGCTACCAAATATATTTGATCTAATTATCCTGTACTCCGAGCTCCTAATTTTAACAGATCTTTTTCCCTAGCAGTGGATGCGAGCAATACCGGGGTTGGTGCAGTGTTGCTACAGGAAGACGACTGTGAAGTATTGCATCCTGTGTGTTATTTTAGTAAAAAATTAAATTCTGCTCAACGTAACTATTCAGTCATTGAGAAGGAGCTGTTAGCATTAATTTTATCCCTTCAATACATTGCTGTCTATGTGCAATCTGCCTCTGGTGCCATCACTGTGTATACTGACCATCACCCCTTAAAATTTGTGCATAAGTTCCAAAATAAAAACCAACGACTGACCAGGTGGAGTTTGTTGCTGCAGGAATACTCCCTGGATGTCAAACATATTAAGGGGGTCCAGAACGTGCTAGCCGATTGCCTATCACGTATCTATTAAAGATTACATTTACCGGGTTGGCCTCATACAGCAGTAAGATAAACTTAATGAGAGGATTTTGGCAATTAGCTCTCCCTTGTAGCGAGGTAAATATCATGCTTTAGTAGTGCGCTTTCAAGCCTTCAGCTGTGAGATGCCTTGCAGTTCGAATAGCGCTCCAGCTACGTTCCGGCTATGTTCTGATGTGGTACCTGGAGACGTTGCCTACTTTGGGTGATATCTTTATTATATCCTCATTATAATCTTGCTGTTGCCAATCTGGTGGTGAATCTATTTATGTATTATGTTTAATATTATGTACTATACAGAGGTGGGCAGGTGTGCGCCATTTGGCGCGCTGCACTCTGCGATCCGGTGCGCATTACCAATATAGAGGAGCGCGGAGCGAGGAGCGGCAAAATTCTGAAATCGGAGTGCAGGCGGGGAGCGCAGCTAGAAATTTGCGCTCCTTTCTGGCGCTCCGGAGGCGATTTTTCCTGTCAACAACAGGTACAAGAACGTCATTATCGTGTACAGTCATCGTACCGTTCGTACGGTGTTACCCACGGTGTTAATGAACTGTGATACAGTGATACTATGATAGTGACAGACTGACAGTGTTACAGTTGTTAACTTGTTTTTTTTTTTTTTGGCTTTTGCTAACGCAAAGTAAACCTTACGGGCAAGTTACAGCTTACGAAGGGGCCTAAGGGTAAGTCTGGCAGTGGTATAGCCCGAGCCTGTCTGACTGTCTGAGTGTCTGTGGACAGCTTGGACGGGTCCAATACCTGAGTACTTGAGTAGTGAGTACCGGCAGACTCGGCAGTACCCAGTCACTCTGCAGGACGTGGAGCATCAGCCCAGAAGTGAACCATGTCTGACCGCAGTGAGGAGGAGGGTCACGAGGGTGACCGCCGTGAGGAGTCTGACGACGGCGACCACCCCAACCCAGCCGTTGGTGTTGTCAGCGCTGTCGCTGTGATTGATTTAAAAAACCATCTTCAAACCCTGGAAAGGTAAGAACCCGAGTGTTTTTTTTTTTTTCTTTTTTTTTGCTAAATCTATCAAGTTGGGTGAGAATGGAAGGATAATTGTAAAAAAAAAAATCCCCTTGTCCATTTTCGCCAGAAATCAGGTCCCCGATACTCCGATAGTCGCGAACGTAGCTGAAAAGAGTCAAAAGACACTATAGACTTCAGAGACTTTTATCATTTTAATGATTTTATGGTATCGATAGTTCGATACTATCGGAATGTTACTTGAATGTATGGGTGGGAGGGTGGTTTGGGGGATGGTGGGGGGAAGGTAGAAGCGTAATTGACTCTTGTTACAAATATGAAGCCGATTGGGGAGGTAGTTTACTAGTTTGTAGTTTCGCCACCACAGATTTTATTTGTTTTCCTTTTCTTCATATGGATACGCTGGAAGTGGGTTGTGGGAGGCAGTTGGGGATGTGGTGGAGGGAAGGCATAAGGGTAAGGCACTTGTCACACAAATATGGAAGCGATTGGTGCAATCGTTTCGCCGCCACAGATTTTCTTTTTTTTTCCTTGTGAGGCGACCGATAGTCAGCGAGTGGGTGGGAGGAGGGGTTTGGGGTAGTGGTGTTGCCGTGGTGGGTATGCAGAAGGGTAAGGTACATGTGGTAAAAAACTAAAAATATGAAAGCCATAGGTGCAGTCGTTTCGCTGCTACCATTTTTTTTTCGGCGAGTCAGTATATAATTATATACGAGGCCCCCATCAACAAGGACCTCTTCCCCAGCTACCACAGGGAGGCGTGGGTAAAACTCTTCATCAAATATAACACCCCCCTCCCTAGCTCTGCAGCTGTGGAGAGAATGTTTAGTTGTGCAGGGGACATCCTGAGGGCCAAGAGGTCCTGCCTGACAGCCACTAATTTTGAGGAGTTGGTGTTCATGCGAGGCAACATGAAGCTGCTGGGCTACAATGAGCCTAAAGAGCTGATGGAGCAGGAGTCGCAGGACTAAAAAATTTAAAATATATTAATAACAAATTAATAATAATATTAAATTTTAATCAATTATTAATTAATTTAATTATATAATCAATTAATCATATCATATTAAATTATTAATGATATTATGATATTAAATTATTATTCATTTAATCATGTAATCAACTAAATAGTAAATACTAATCAATGTAATCATGTTGTATTGTTGTTATTGTATTGTTAGGCTTGTTAGAATGTTAGCTTGATAAGTTTAACTGTTTAAGTTTCTCAGTTTGGACAGTTTCTGTAATTCTTTATGTCATATCATAGATATCAATGGACAGTCACAATGTCACAAACTCACAATGATATCAATCATATCATATCATTGACATTTGCAATGATATCAATCATATCATATCATTGACATTTGATTCATTGATATGACATAAAGAATAACAGAAACTGAGAAAGTGAGAAACTTAAACAGTTAAACTTCAGAAAGACACCATGACTTGAGGTTTTTTGAATGTTTTGAATTCTTGGAATTTAGTGAAGTGAAAGGCAAAGGACAAAGTGAAGGACAAAGGTAAATAATTAAATAACTTCTAGAAGCTGTTTTGTTTGTTTTGTTTTTTATATACCTATTTTTGGGAGCGCGGAGCGGGAAGCGCATCGGGTCTGCTGACAAAAGGAGCGCGTGAGCTCTGCCGCATTACCTTATGTCTGATGAGCGCGGAGCGCTGCCACATTACCGGTCCCACCGGAGCGCGCCCACCTCTGGTACTATACTCCTTAAACTCTTTTCTAGGGGGGAGGTCTGACATACGGAGCCCTGTATGTTTATTTAAGAGTTAGAATTAAGAGTTGAAGGAGTGCCAAACTACCCAGGCGGCGAAGCAGACCAGCGAGCGAACCAGCGAGGGGGAAACCAGCTCGTCCGCATACCAGCAAACTAGCCTTCACACCTGCGTGCGTCATAGGGGACCCTGCAAACTACTTCGATGACCCGACGCTATGACGATGATTCGACGCCAGGAGACTCCATTGGACCACGGACCTCTTACGCAACTAGAGGAGCTGTGATTGGGGCGCGCACCAGCCCCCGCCTCCTGATTCGTTCCTACACCATCATTGCATAGTATATAAGACCCGAGTAGTGGGCATTCAAATCAGTCTCATTTGGAGTTGGGAAGGTGAACTTGCAGCTGGAGGAAGACGGGGTGAAGTATTATAATGGGATTGGGACCGTCAGTCAGATTATATAAGTGTGTGTTAAGTGTGTTCGGTGTAAACACTTACGTTATGTTGGTTAGTGAGATATGTGATTGGGAATTAACGTTAACGCTACTATTATGTACTTAACTATTTTAGTTGACTGACTTGTGGACTAAAGCAACTCTTCAAGTAATTGGGTTATGATAAAAGTAATACTATTGTTTTATATTAAGACGCTGTGTTAGTTGGTTTAGTGTAGACGGTGGTTTTGAACCCATGGTCGTTCAGGACAATGCCTCAACGGCGATAGTGAATGCCCCCGCCGTTATCTTCTATCCTCCATCTCCGCCTATGTAAGGAGAGCCCTCACGCACTGCTCTACCTGGGCCGACACCCACCAGGAACTAGAAAGACTATCCCAAGTTTTAGTGAATAATGGATACTCCAACTCCGACATCTCCAGCACCATCAACCACCATCTTGAAAAATGGTACACCCAAAGCCCTCCCAACATTGACCCCCCCAATGAAATTAAGATCTTCTACTGCAATTACATGTCCTCTGAACACAAAAATGACGAGGCCGTCTTAAAAGAAAAAATCTCCAAGCATGTCCACCCAACCAACCCGGAAAACAAAATCAAATTAATAATTTATTACAAATCCCCCAAGACCTCCAACCTCGTTCTCCGCAACAAACCAGCTTCCACCAAGATAAAGAGCCCGATGACCGACGATCACGTCATTTACCAACATACCTGTAATTATGAGGACTGTGGACCTCATTCCTATATTGGCATGACGCAGACTCGTCTTTCACGTCGGTTAACTCTTCACCTTCAGGCTGGAGCCATCAAAGACCACTATCTCACCCCCAACACTCCCACCTCACACGCAACGGGTTAGAGAAACACACCACCATACTCGATAAAGAAAGTAACCCAAGGAGATTACCTATACTTGAAGCTTTATATATCCAAGCCTTACATCCTAACATCAACAACCAAACTCTAGACCTTCAGATCCTTCCTTCTGCCAAAAGGCACTACCCTACAGGACCTAACGCCCCTCCTCGCCCCCCGGTGCCCTTGAAGCAGCCCCCCGCGCTACTTCCTTCAGCTTCGTCTTTTGCCGGCGCCACACGGACCACACAACTTAGGCCACGCCCCTCGACACGCAGCCAATCAGCTTTGACCCCGCCACCCGACCAACACCATCCCGCATCCAGAGCGCCTGCGTGAAGCGGTTCCCCCTTTTGCTCCCCACCACACTGCTCGTGTTCCCCAGCTAGAAATGTACTAGTTTGAATTATCAAATCCCCGTCTTATATATCGTTCCCTGGACCTAGCTAACCAATCAGGAGGTAGGAAGCAGGTGCCGGGACCAGTAAGAAGGCAGGAAACACGTCGACCAGTTACAGGTGAGAAGCAGGTGACCGAGGCCCGTGAGTGGTTGGGGCAGTAGGGAGAAGGGGGCTGGTTCCGTCTCGTCCGGTAGTTTGCCCCTCCACGTCCACACAAACTTGGCTGGTTTCTCTCTCTCTCTCTCTCTCTCTCTCTCTCTCTCTCTCTCTATTTCTATCTCTCTTGTAAGCAAGGCGAGTTGTTGCCACGAGGTAATTGTAAAGTCACGTTCAACAGGTTGGTCTGGCCAGATGACATCCGGTCGGTACGGATGTTACAATATATATATTTATGACACCTTGTATATATATAATTATATATATATATATTTATGACACCTTGTATATATGTATATTTATATATATATATATATATATATATATATATATATATATATATATATATATACTGTATAATATACAGTATATACCCACACACACATACACACATTTTTGTTACCATTCATTATATTTTGTTTGACATCTTGTATATATAATTATATACCGGTATATATATTTATATATTACTTTATTTGTGTGTACAATA
This sequence comes from Paralithodes platypus, assembly GCA_032716605.1. Lineage (NCBI taxonomy): Eukaryota > Metazoa > Arthropoda > Malacostraca > Decapoda > Lithodidae > Paralithodes > Paralithodes platypus. The sequence goes on along the minus strand of CM064514.1, from coordinate 15,547,560 downwards.
GAATTATTTCTGAATTTATTACTTGATGATAACCTGGCTTTCTTGTTTTGTTTTTTCATTGTCAACCCAGGAGCCATTTCCCTTCTCGTTGGAAAGGGTTGTGGCCCTATCAGGTAAGTAAAATTGACAACCTTCATGACTGACATGTGTTCTATGAACATTATACTATTATTGGCAAGGAAAATTATATAAAAGTGTTGTATATTGTGGCAAAGATATACAACTGTATAAACATTCTCATATATTTACATAACAATAACAATGCATGGAAACAATTGCGCATAGCTCGCGAACCAATTACGCTATATTATTTTGGTTTTCTCCATTAGAAAGAGCATAATTTTCCGATTACGGTGATATAAACAGTTATATACGTATCCGAGCAAATAAAGCAACGCCGAGGTGGGGAACAGCTCAGAACCCGGCTAGCGTCGGCGGAAAGGGGACGAGTGAAGCGTAAATATTCGCATTTTGGCTCTTCATTTCAAATATTCATACAGCAAAAAGTATTTGTCGTAGGAACTTCTAGTTTCTTTTATTCTCTTCAGCATTATCTGCCGTATTCATACAGCCTAAATTTAGAACCATAGACATCGTAACAACGAAATTAATCGAAAATGTTATAAACCATATCATGCAAAGTCATCCTTTTTTCTTTTTCGGTCACTGCTTGAAAACTATTGAAGATAGACAATTTCTGTTATCAGATTTGGAAAGCGGAGAAAAAATACTAATATTTGAGCAAATAAAAATATTTGGTCATCAGTCACAATTTCGAGATAGGACGGTGTGAAGACAATTGCCCGGGTAAAACTTTTATTCCGAAATCGTTTACACTTACATATTGCGATTTTTTTTACATTTTTTTTTTTATAATCTAGTACAGTTATTCCTCTTTCTATTGACATATGATACATCACAATAAACAGCATTCTGGTGGATGAAAATACAGAAAAACACAAGGCTTCGAAAACTCGCCCAGCCTGGTATTTCATGGCAAAATAAAGAAGGGCTGACGGTTTTCAATCAATTTAAGTTAGGGGATGCGAGAGTGTTAAATTACTATTCTTACCTTATCATCTTTAGTGTTCTAAAGATGAGGTGACAGCAGGACTGTGTGTGTGTTTTTAACACGTTGTTGAGGTGTTTTAGTTCATCCATACTCTGCTGAAGAAAATAAATGTGTATTAGTTTGAGAAATAATATATTTGTGCACTAAACAAAAAATAAAGAATGGTTCATTTATCGAGCTCGTCCCGGAATCTTTTACGACTCTGAATCTTACGATTCTATAGAGGACTGTCCATATGTACCGGCACTAGCTCAGAGAAGAGTGTTGAGAGGGGAGAAAGGGTGTTGGAGAGAGAGGAAGCTGTTGGAGTGGCTTTGTTATGTGTGTTTAGTCTGTATACGTCGTCAGGATGTCCCCTGACTGGGTGTGAGCATGTGAAACATGCTAGAACGTACTACCACACCCACTAAATATCCACTGTGGCAGGGATTCGATCCCGGGTCTTGCAGATTCACACGCGAGTGTGCTCACCACTCGACCGCCGCGGCTCTTCTATGAATGAATATTCCACTAATGTGTTGATCATATCCATTCAATGTATGATAAAGATTTACTTTGGAGTATTGATGCCATGGCATGATGAATATTATATAAATTATATTAGATCAGATATGTGATTGTAAGGGTGTCATCCTCTGGCAGTCACCCTAGAATGAGGTAGTTTGCATACGAGGATGAGTTCATGTTATGTACCTTATACGGGCTTGTAGCTAATTCACACACAAGCCCAGTCCGAGTCAAGTAAACAAGGCCTCTGAGGTGGAAAGATGCACAATTTTATTCTTATCCTGAGGAGCACGATAATAGGTTTGAATTGATCTATCCCTCTTGCACAATTCCCACCACTCTTACAAAACATAATGTAAAGTACACCCAGAAGTGAAAGTCCCTGGCCAGGGGTTACCCCAAACATTGTAGCTCCACAAGCTCAGAATAATATAGCCTCGCAACGATGTTACGTCAATAATAGGTAATATACAGTATACTTATTTCATGGACACCAAAAAAAAAAAAAAAAAAGGGAAATTATAGGAAATAGGCTCGAACCCTTATTTTTCATGTTTTTTCCTCCAGATTTTGAGAAATTAGTGTTTTCATTGTATTAGTTATAATTCCAATGTGGGATACACGATGGGCTGAGGGCGGCTTTCCCCCCCCCCCCTCCTCAACCCCGCATGAATGATTGAAATCATCATTTATGTTGCCAGCAGGGGGTAAATATCGATTATACTGCATAAAGAAGGCGTTTGTAAACAGTTAGGATGTCCGTAAGAGCTCTGAGATTGATTAGAATTAACGTTTTTTCTATTAATATCGGGTTTTATAAATGTGATAAAAATTATTCTCCCACAGTGGATTATACATGAGTACAGTATAAGGATTCCATAGACCTACTTTGTCCCTAATACATTATGTATAATAATGCTGCGAGCCTATTCCCTATAATTATCAAAAAAAGTGTTATTCAATTATATATATTATAGATATTCATTTTTGACACCTACCCGTAGGTTGACAACACACATACACACACATTCTTTCTCATACCTTACAACTGTTTATTCATATTAATTTTATTATCGTGTATTCACACACTAGTCATCTCGTGAAATATCTTGCATCACACCTGTATACCAATATACTGTATATCTATTGATATACTGTATGAATTCCAATCCTCTCGTTCTCTCTCTTTACACACACACACATCCACTTTTCTCAATTTTGTAAGTAACCATATCGTGAATCCCTTCTTTTATTTATAATTTTATTAAGTTGTATCACATAACACTTAAACACATGAATAAAATCGCTACATACTTTACATGTAACCTTACAAAATATGATATGTTAGGTAGAATTATACTGAAATGAAATATGATATGTTAGGTAGTATTATACTGAAATATGATATGTTAGGTAGTATTATACTGAAATATGATATGTTAGGTAGTATTATACTGAAATATGATATGTTAGGTAGTATTATACTGAAATATGATATGTTAGGTAGTATTATACTGAAATATGATATGTTAGGTAGTATTATACTGAAATATGATATGTTAGGTAGTATTATACTGAAATATGATATGTTAGGTAGTATTATACTGAAATATGATATGTTAGGTAGTATTATACTGAAATATGATATGTTAGGTAGTATTATACTGAAATATGATATGTTAGGTAGTATTATACTGAAATGAAATCTAGTAATGATGTACTGTACTGTATATTATGTTTTAGTAATGATGTACTGTACTGTATATTATGTTTTAGTAATGATGTACTGTACTGTATATTATGTTTTAGTAATGATGTACTGTACTGTATATTATGTTTTAGTAATGATGTACTGTACTGTATATTATGTTTTAGTAATGATGTACTGTACTGTATATTATGTTTTAGTAATGATGTACTGTACTGTATATTATGTTTTAGTAATGATGTACTGTACTGTATATTATGTTTTAGTAATGATGTACTGTACTGTATATTATGTTTTAGTAATGATGTACTGTACTGTATATTATGTTTTAGTAATGATGTACTGTACTGTATATTATGTTTTAGTAATGATGTACTGTACTGTATATTATGTTTTAGTAATGATGTACTGTACTGTATATTATGTTTTAGTAATGATGTACTGTACTGTATATTATGTTTTAGTAATGATGTACTGTACTGTATATTATGTTTTCTCAACACATATTTCTTTAACCTAGCGAGTACCAGCGACGTGTGTTATAAATTATTCAAGCTATATTTAGACGGTATAATGCAGCTTAGGAAGGATCTGTGGTAGTTAAAAAGAGTTGGTTGAGATAGTTTGAAGCCTTATCATTGCAAGAGGTCCTTCCTAAGCTGAATAAAATCGTCTAATAATTGCCAGAATATGATAAAAAGAATGTCCATGGTACTGAATAGGTTAACCCCTTACTAACGACGCACTCTATGCGTCGCCTTTGTATGTAACGCTAAACCCCAGCGACGCAATGGTTGCGTTCGTGTTAAATACTCTTGTCCTATGGCACCTAGAGGATTCAGATTTGTATGGAAACTGCTTTAGTATCCCACGCATCAACACCGATGGTTGGAAACCCTCCAAGTCCAGCAGCGTGCGTGTGGGTGTGCGCGGGAGTGATTTTCCAGTATTTTGCCTACCCATTTCCCCATGTTAATTGCAACTTTCCACCACCCCGCAGGACCCCTAAATGACCTAGGTGAGCGTTTTTTGGTGGTTTTTTCTTCATTACTAATTCATCCCATGTGTTTTCAGGAGAAAAAAAAATGACAACCTGCTGGTCTCTGGTTGTAGGCTTACATTTATTATATATCAGCTGGTGCTCAGTGGGTTAAAATCTTATCAGGGAGGTGCGTTATGAATATTTATAGCAAAATAGATGTTAATGCCAAACATTCCCTTCCCTGGAAGAGACTCTTCCTCTCAAAAATCGTAGATTTTTTTTTTTTTTAGAGAACTTGTTTGGCTGAACGAACGGTTTTCTAAACGGTCGCGGCGACCGTTTACCTACAATATTATTGGAATATAAAGGGTCTCGTTGATGAGAGGCCATGTAGACAGCGCCAGAGCTGGTGCGGTGCGACGGTGCCATGTGGATCTGCGCATACGCGACGACTTTGAATTTCTCCCCTTTAACCCTTAAAGATCGGGGTCGGACTTAAGTCCGGTTCCAATTTGCAGCAAGTTAGTAGCATTATTAAGGCTTTTAAAGGGTTAAAATCGAGTGCAAATGGCCGGGAGCGCAGCGGGCCAGACAGCAGACTCCCAGGGCTTACCGCCGCCCATTAACCTCTGAAGTGCGCATGGGGGTAATTGGAAACGTCCCCCTGTGCTGACGTATTTGAGGTGTTTCCGTCACTAAAATATTCATTGTGCCATTAATAGCATTAATACTTATCCATATGCGCCTATTATGGGTTGATTATAAAGGTATTAACCTGAAACAACAATAAAACGAGTGAAAACAGCGTTTGGATGGTCAAAATCGGAGATATAGCCCGCGAGTTGTATAATGTATGGGTGAGGCAATCTGCTTTCCCGCCAATTTCCCCCAAGGCCACTGAGACACAGTCGATCGATACTCTCTCTCTCTCTCTTGCACTCGCTTGCTATCAGTGATGACCACACCCTCCAATCGGATTTCTAATGTTAGCACGAAAATATACCTCAGAATAAGGGAATAACAGGGAAAATAGGTGATAACTGAAGGAGAGGAGGAAAGTGGGGAAGGAGGGGAGGTAGAGGACTGAGATTTTGCATGGCCCAGGGGCCAAAAAAAATTTTTTTTTTTTTTTTTTTTTTTTTTTTTCGATGTCAAAAGTTGATTTTTTTTTTCTCTGACTCTTAAGAGTCTCCCCGCAGTGCGCCGGGGGAACTCTTAAGAGTCTCCCGGCAGCTCCCGGGTTAACTCATGTTCCCTGTGTTCTCGAGAGGCCGGCAGTGTAGCCAGTGGTGAGCATAGCTGGGAAAAGTATGCCGCTATACGCTAAACTCCCATGTTACTGGCATCACTGTATGAGAACCACGAGTGCTACGTAGCTCGTTCTGGTCTCATTTTGAAGCTTTTAGCGCCTAGTTTTTTTCTAAATAATTTTGTTTTCATGCAGATACTTGATTTATCATGCAGGAGGGCCTGAATATGCCCAAATAAGCCCAATCCCCCCCCCCGCTAGACAAGGGTTAAATAGGCGTTTCAAAACACGTCCAGCAGGCCGTCCCGCTAGCTCAGAGCTAGCAGCTGGGCCTCCCACCCAAGAGGTTGAGTGTTCGATCCCAGCACAATGAATAAATGCACTGAATTTCGGTGTGAGCATCCTAGGTTCGAATCCCTGGACTGCCACATATATTTGTTGATTTCATTAAATGATTTTAGGAATAAAGTCGGTTGGTGGAGGGAACATAATAACAATACAACATTTTTGTAATTGTATTTTTCTTATTGAAAATACATTTAGGTAGCTTAGTTTAGTTAGGTTAGTCTAATAATAATAATACAAAAGCTTATATAAGAAAAAATAATCAAAGTCGTTGTGCATGCGCATATCCACTCAGCACTGACGCACCGCACCAGCACCGGCGCTCCATACATGGCCTCCCCGTTGACCCATGTCTTCGATTGCTCATTGAATTAACTCGATTGGATTCACTCAACATGTCGGCTAGCCTTGACAACTTTGCTGACCACTTTATCAGATTTTATTCGCCCAATTACTACTCAGATAAGGAAATTCACGACATTTCACTGTTCTTTCTTGTATTTTTGGCTTGGAATCCTCATTTGGTGACCATTATTATCTATCTATTTGAGGTATATTTCCTGAAATATGTCTTGCCATTTATGGAAGTAGGCCTAGCCCAATGTTGGTCCCTATGTATACTACTTTAGTAGGATATATCTTTAAATCCAATATGTTAAAATAGTCAACAATAGCGTACATACCTAGGTCAACAAGTCGAAGGTATTTAAAAAAAAAGTCCTTTCTTTATGACTAGGCTAGGCATTATACTCAACAGTAAATAGTACAGTATCCCAGATCAAGTGTAGAGATGATACCCTAGACTAGTGTTAGTGTTTTTATATGTTTACTTTCTTTAATATTTGAAAAGCCAATGCTCAAAACAAAAATAAAAATAAATAAAATAAAAATGAAAAACGTTTTAGGCCTAGACATATATCCTCAGACAATACTGAAGTCTATGAAGGCCAAATTCTGGACAATATATCTTTATTTACGCTATTTAGAATGGATGTTGTGAAACGGTTTCCTCAAATCTGGAATGACTGGGACAACATGGCACGGCAAGGACTCAGTGTTTCCACTTTAGGGTAAAATACCCCATTATAGGGGAATCAGACTGTATTTAGGGTAGAACTTAGGGTAATTCTAAAAAAGGCAAAATCTAGGAGAATTTGGGAATCTTTGGGGTTTATTGTGTATTTTTTAGGGGATTATAGTATTTTACATTAGCAGTTGGTATTTTATTTTGAAGGTGTGCGACACGGAATATTTGTGTGAAGTAAAGTAAAGTTATCCATTAAATTAAAGCTACCATTTTACGTGATTTATTGCCAAATGTTATAATAGTAAAGTGTTCATGCCATATGATTCATTGATGTACTTCACATGCTTGCCTAAAGCTCCCTAATTCACTTGAAGATCTTTGTCGAAATATCTATACTCATTTTAGCTTAAGCTCAAAGCGGCAAGATACATTCAAAGAATTTCAGGACTTTGTTGGCGTGGCTCCTCACAAAATATTAGCTCCAGGGCAGACTAGGTGGCTTTCACTGGAAATTTCTGTCAAGCGTTTACTTGAACAATGGGAGGCTCTTTGTTGCAATTCTGAGAAATCTGAATAGCAAATTTACTCTTGCTTACTTAGAATTTTTGTCTCATAACCTAAATCGCTTTAATAGCTTTAACACACAATTTCAGTCTGAAACCCCAAATTTTTACTGTCTCAAAAGGGAAGTTTTCAAATTGCTTAGAAATATATGCTCAGATTTTATGAGCATCCCATATGTTAAGAAGTGTGAAATATCTGCACTTGATCCAAGACATCCCTTATTTTCTGCAAGTATGGTGTCTGCTGACAACATATATTTAGGAGTGTCTGCTACAGAGACTATGAATGATTTGAAGGCAAGCAGTAGTGCTAATGAAGTAACAATATTTCATGATAATTGCTTGAACTTTCTTATCGAGTCTGTAAGACAGATACAAACTCGATTCTCCCTTGATGAACCAATCCATTCTGTAGTGCAGTGTCTAAATCCCATGAATGCTGTTAATCTTCAACCTAAATCACTGGTACCTGTCTTTGAAGCAATACCACAGCTTCATAAATATGCAGACAAAAAAAAGACTGATGAAGAATGGAGATCACATTGTTTCAGTGAAGAGTTGACTGGTCAGACACCATGCTTACAGTATTGGGATATTGTGCTTAACAAAAAAAATGCTGCAAACTTCCCTTGTTATCCAAATTTACCACCAACCAGTGGTCACTACCCTGAAGTTAACCTCTAGCTCTGCCCTTGTGTTGTTCCTGAGTTGAGAGATTCCCGAGCTGGCAGACTTCATGGCAGAAGTTAAATAGAAGATCTGTCCATGTACAAGTCCTAACGTGCACCTTATAACCTTCACACAAATTCGTGGGTATATAAGTGTGTAGCCAGCACCGATCGTCAAGAGATCCGACTTGAGAACTTCCTACATTTTGGACCACCTGGACGGCCGAGGAACAAGTCGTTAGCCCCCAACATCACCGGAAGCAAGATAACCAGGACCAGATCTACAAATACTATTCAAGATTCATGTTACTAGTACTAAGTGTTATAGTACCAGTTTGACACTCACTTATTAACTTTCTATAAAGTGGCTATAACCTTGCCCAGTGTAACTCATATTTAACCATTCCATTTGGGACGTACTAAGCGTATCAGTGCTCATTAATTAACAGGCGACATTGACTCTCGTAATTACCTTATTCAGATATTAAAACTCTAGTGATATCTAACGTTCGCCCACTGATTTTGTGTTCTACGTATTTCTGCCATAAGAATATAAAACTTAGATCAGTACCCCCATGAGGTTACTAGAGATTCCGTGTTCTACAATATACGCGTGTCTAATCCTAACTGTGAGCTGCTACTTGGGCACGCGATAGAGAGCAGCCAGTAAGAGATCAAATCAGTGAAATTGAATTACATGAATATATTGAGGTCTTCCAGTAAAATAAAACTTGCTAATTAAACCCGTGATCAGAAGAGTATACCTGAACGTTGGAAGTGGGAGACTAGGCTCCATCCAGATCCGCTAATGCTAGCAGTTCTCTTCTATTATTTGTTTTGTACGAGAATTACTATCTTTCCATGCTTTTTATTTACTTACTTCAATAAACTTGAACTTGTGTCGTGTTACCGTGTGTTTATTTTGTGTTCTCTATTCCTCATACCTTGTATTGTGCATGCAGCCTTATATACCCAGTCAATTAGAACTCACATTACCCAAGTTAAACCTGTAGAAAAACAGGGCATAACATAAGGTATGTTCAAAACCTGATGGAAATGTGGTTAAAGTTATTTTTTGTTTTTTACCTATTATATAAAATGAAACTTTTGCAACAATGACAATTTTGTCGATATCAATGCATATTGATTATTTATTTTGGTTATATGAATTAATTGTAGGTTAATAAAAGAAATAATGAAAGTATATACTTCAATATTTACTCCAATATATTGTTGTTTTATTATATTCACTCTTTTATATTGGTTTAGGGTAAATCATGCCAATCTAGGGGAATTTAGGCACAAATTTAGGGTAAAATAAAATTTGGCTGTGGAAACCCTGGCAAGGTACAGAGGCATGGGCTGATTTGTGGGAAGCAGAAAGACAACCCAGACGATGGAGGCAGCGCGTTGTACCGTTTCTCCAAACCCCCAAGTCCTGATTTCCGTACGATGCATGGCCAGTGGAAACCACTAGATATTAATTGGGGATTGCTACAATGTCTCAAACCATGTGAATTAATGTTTTGCACATGTTTCTAATGCAACTGCTAGTCTCTGTGCCCAGTATGTAGAATTTCGTGAAGATGTAGTATTCAGGGGTATCGCCCGCCTTGTCTACACTACTCGCACGCTCGCGATCACGTTCCTTTCTATTTTGACTGCCGTGGGATACAATAATAAATTGAGCCTCCCTCTCCGCCTTGTGACTTATTGTCATCATCATATATATTGCCAGCAGTGGGCAAATTACAGAACAAAAACAGTAAATAAAGACAGAAAATTAACCGCGAGCGCACAACCTATGTAAACATGACGGCCGTAAGGCCGGATACTACATCCTTCCCAGAATTTCTTGCTGTCATTAATTTGCACACAATACAGGAATTTCATGTTAACAGTGGTAAATTGCCCCAGGAACGAAATCCCCAAGAACGAAGGGACCCGGCATCACAGGCTCTAGGATAGCTATAAGGATCACCACACCAACTTCGTTTTTCTCCCTTCCACTTAACTCCATATGTTATACATGTCTTCAATCACAGCCTTCTAGTATACAACCCATATTACTTTATTCCTTAACCCAGAGCTCCAGCGCCGGCAATGTATGTAACGCTATACCCCAGCGACGCGAACATTGCGTCGGCCACTAAAACATCTATTATTCGGCTCGTATGGTAGGAAATGGCTTGAGAATTGGAGGGAAGGTACGTAGAGTGTTGGCGAACAGGGACAGTATGCGTGAACCAGCCAGCCAGGCCGCGCGGGTGGTGGTGGTGGGATTAGTGGCGCCACTTTACCCACTTATTTCACCGCGACTTTGGACCTTATCTACTCCTGTCGTATGGGAGATAGAGGCTTGAGATTTGTGTGAGACACTCCTTAGGATGTACGCATTACAATGCCATACTCAGTTGTCACCCTAGTGCTGCCGGGCGGGTGGTCATGCGGGGGAGGTAATGAAAAACACTGTACCCACTTATATCCAAACGACTTTCGACCTCATTTACTCTAGTCCTATGGTAGCTATTGGCTTGAAATTTGTGTGAGACACACCTTAGGATGTACACATTACTTGAGCATGCTCAGCTATCCCCCAAGTCCTGCCGGGCGGGTGGTCATGCGGGGGAGGTGATGAAAGACACTGTACCCACTTATCTCCCAACGAATTTCGACCTCATTTACTCTTGTCCTATGGTAGCTATTGGCTTGATATTTGTATGGGATATTCCTTAGGATGTAGGCAATGTATGGCAACCCACAAATCTCGGTTTGTTGGGACAAGGGATGTGCGTGACAAAGGAAAGTCAGTTTACCCATACATCTCGCGAGTGCAACACCATGTCGGCTTTACCACGCCGTTACCCACGCAGGGGAATATCCCTGGCCGATGCCATGGCCATAATTGAGGAGAGTGATGTGCCTGATAGTGACACTGGATCATCAAATGACGATTCAGAGGACGAATATAGTCCCACTGTGGCCGAGTATGATGAAATGCATGAGGAGGAACCCTATCTCCCCATCGTTGAACGGTACGCCAGGTTACAACAAAGGGAGGCGAGTAGCTATCGTTCCCCTGCTCCCCCTCGTGACAGTGGAGTCCCCAGCAAGTGGGGAAGAGGATGAGGAAGATGACACAGACCCCACGGCCTTCATCAACGTTCCACTTTCTCATCGTAGGGCTGAGAAGAGAAGAGGTGAGGATGATGGGGAGGAGGAGGACGGAGAGATGGAGGAGGTGGGTCAAGCTCCGACACCACACGTGCCTCGCCGTGGTGGTGCTCCCCCGTGTTTGCCTTCCCCACCACCCCCCATTCCCTCTCCACTAAAAGAACCAACCCCTCACACTTTCTATGGCTTGCGCAGGGGTGCAGCCATATTAGCAGCGCAGCCATTGACTTCTTCTTCAGAAGCAACAGATGAGGATATGCCTGCCCTCGAATCATCTCCACCACGCCACCAACGCCCTGCCGCACGCCGCCTGTTTCCCTCATCACCCCGGATTGACTCGCCCCCACCATCACCTCCCGGACCACTACCATACTCACCTGTACCTTCTCCTTAGCCTGGGACCTCCCACAGACACGACACCCAGACACCATCACAGCCTACGTCGCCACACCGCCCTGATCGTGCGCAACGCCCTATCAATGTACGTGGGAGTGCCCGTGGTCCTGTGCGTGGGCGTGGCCGAAGGGTGTCTAAGGTGACCCTAATACGCCCCACCCCTGGCGGTGCGAGAGCAAGGGCTGGGTCGGCTCGACCAAGGCCGAGGTTGAGGGCAGGGGCAAGAGGGGCAAGAGGGACAAGAGGGCCAAGAGGGGCAAGAGGCAGGGCAGGGCCCCCCGCCGCCCTGATGGTGACTCCCCTCCTGACGACTCTGGTGACGAAGGTGCCGCTCAACCCGACGTGTGGGATTGGGTCGATGGAGACAACTTTGTGCCGGCCCTACGCTCCCAAACCAGTTGCGGCAGACCATGAGACTGGAGATCTTCAGGCAGTTCTTCACTACAAATCTTGTGGCTCTAATTGTTGACCAGACCAACTGGTACAATTATTATTTCATGGCTGGGAAGGAGCAGTCAAAATACTCCGCAAGGCTGTCATGGTCCTCCCTAGATGTCCCAGAGTTTTACATATTCTTGGCCATTGTAATGCTGATGGGGGTCACAAGGAAATCCTCCATAAAAGAGTACTGGTCCTGGGATCCCCTCGTCCGAACCCCTATTTTTGGCCAAATAATGAGCAGAAATAGGTTCACGGCCATAATGGCGAACCTCCATTTCATCGACAGCCTGGCAGCCCACACCAGAAATCAAAGTCAACCCAGAGCAATGAAGGATCCCATGGAGAGAATAAGAACCATTTTTGAGTACCTGAAGCTGAAGCTTGCTGCCGCCTTCAAACCCCATCAGAAACTCATTATTGATGAGAGTTTGCTGCTGTGGAGGGGGAATACTGGCATCCGGCAGTACATGCCCAGCAAACGACATCGATATGGCCTGAAGACCTTCGTGATGTGTGACTGTCGAACTGGTTACATCCAGGTCCTAATTCTGTATATGGGCAAGAAAACAGAATTGGTGGAAACGAGGACATACGGAATTTCTGGGGCCGTCGTCATCACCATGCTGCAGGGCTACCTGGACAGGGGCCACATACTGTACCTGGACAACTGGTACACCAGCCCCTCCCTTGCCAAGTTCCTGCATAGCCGCACTACAGGAGTCTGTGGCACCGTCAGGAGGAATCGGATCTTCATGCCCGAACTACCACCCAGGCGGGAAAAGGGCTCCATCATCCACAAGCAGGCTAACAATGTCCTCATGTTGTCCTGGATGGATAACCGTGATGTGAACCTCCTCACAACAGTCCAACGTCCCATTTTCCAAGACAGCAGACGTCGTGACAGAGCAACTGGCGAAGTTATCAAGAAACCTTTGGCCATCTGCGATTATAACATCAACATGCGGCTGGTGGACAAATCAGATGCTGTCATCTCGTCATGTGAGTGTGCAAGGAAGACGATGAGGTGGTATAAGAAGTTATTCTTCCACCTCCTCGATCTCACCCTCTATAATAGTCATATCGTCTACTCAACAATCACCGGCAAGCAGGAAACGACGGAGAACTTCTGCATCGAGTTGTCCAGGCAGACGTTGAGGGAATACATGACTGCCCCCCACTTCCAGCAACCCCCCACCCATCAACAGCCAGCAGCAGAAGGGATTGCCAGGCTGACACAACGCCACTTCCCTGAATATGTGCCACCCACAGATAACAATGAATAAAATGCCCCAGAACAAGAAGCCCACCACAGAAGCCACGAGCGAACACCACACAGAAACACCCAAAGGAAAGGTCCACAGAACGAAAGGACCAGCTGACCGAGCCAGCCATTTCAGACAGGCCCAAGCCTGCAGGGCTAAGCAGCTCCAGGCTGCACCCATTTACCTTTTCTAAACTGACCATTTTCCACACCTCACGTACACTAACCCCCTCGTGTCCTACACTCCTGACTACAAAGATGATGAACAGGAATATACATTCATATTAAAAACACCCATGCCCTGTCCCGACGTTGAGCCAATGCCAACACATCAGACAGCCATAATTATATCTATGTATGTTCTTACATCCGAGAAGATGTTATATATCTTAGAAGTTAAAACACCCACGCTTGTCCCTAGACCTCGTATATCATTTTCCATGACGAGTATAGATATATGTAACCCGTGCTCAGTCGCCCCTTGCATTGTTCCTCTAGTAACTAAGTCTATAATATTAACTGCCACCAGCATTGATACGACATAGCGGCACTGTCCTTGTGTCGTATTGTGCCAAGTACAGATCAACCAGGTTTCATCACCTTATTAGGACGACGACTATAATGTCATCGATCATCGATGTATGCAATCCTTAGGTTAAGTATTTTTATTCGCCATTGTGTTCACCTTTTTCCATTTACTTTCCACAATTGTCATACGTCTTCCCCTTGCCTCCTTCGTATCCACAGTCCACACTACGCCAATTTACTTCGTGTCTGACACCTCTTACCCCAACCAGAGATTGTATAAGATAACCTGGTTACCAGTATCTGTCATAAGTACCCCGAAACAATAACTAAGTACCCCTACGAACTGCCGCTGTTGTTGATATATTTATATTTAATAGAAAACGCAGTTCCCAGGGCCAACTAATAGTATCCATAACCCCTCGGACTGATCACATAACTCTATCTTTTCCAGACTCATATACCACCCCATAGTTGCATTCCCCGGTAGCATTTGGCTAACGTATTCTACTGCCTTTTCAAACTTCCATATCAACTGCAGCCTAATGCCACCCCCACGCCCAGAGACCTTAGGGTCAAATTCCCCTATAGCCCCCCTGCACTCCCCCCCCTCTCATTATAAGACCCCGCACTTCTCTACTCTTGTCCGACCTAGTCTCTCTCTCATACCTCTTGAAGATCCTTGAATTGTCCGTTACTAACGCTCTCCAGCTTTTTATATATATACTCCTATCCAGCCTGCCTTCCCTTGGTGGGCCAGAACAACATTAGAACTTTACTAACCCTGTGCATGCCATCTATTCTCTTACAACCCATTCACAACCCTGCACCCAATGGTCGTCGGTGCGAGGCTAGCCGCCTCGCCAGTAACTAACTTCTATTGCCATACTTCCAGATAAATGTGGCAGAGTTAGCAACACAGTCTCCACCACATCCAGCAAACCCTACAATTAACAACCAGCCGAGTAAAACCAGCTAGCTAAGGCACCTTCGGTTTTGGTATTAAGGACACCCACATCTGTCTCATACACAGAGGGTTATTACAAACACTGGTGATATGGCAAGCCCCTAGCCACAGCCGCCGGACGACTATCACAGAGAGAGGGCGCCCAGCTCCCCCTTTTTGCCCACCCGAGGAGGGAGACCCCCACCCCCGCGGAGGTATACCTGGCCCCTGTTTTGACTTCCGAGTCATTGCCAGGTAGCACAGGAATTCTTCCTATCAATGAACTAACCATGCATGACTAACACCTTTACTATCCTCTATTAACTCACAATAAACCATTTACCTTTCTTGCATGCTCTGATCACTAAATTAGCACCTCAGCTATACCATAGAATGAAGATTGAACAATCTAGAGAGATGCTCCTATCACAGCTGTCCCCATCCTCCTCGCAAAGTAGATCCAGTCTCTCTCCCCTAAATACTTCCAGTATAGCCAAAATAGTACCTCTTACTAAGGCTCAGTTATATGAAAATATAAAGGCTTTCCTATAGCCATGTGCCACAACAGTAAATACCATCTTACCTAGTCTCCATATCTATTGAGAGCTCAAATAAGTCCATAAGACTCGAGATCCCTACTGTCTACAGGGTCCAGAACCGAGCCTATAAATCTAGCTCCCGCCCCCAGTCAAATCAGTTGAAAGCTAGACACCAACCAGGGGTCACTACCCTGCAGTTAACTTCTAGCTCTGCCCTTGTGTTGTTCCGGAGTTGAGATCCCAGAGCCGGCAGACTCCGTGGCAGATTTGGATAGAAGGACCTGCCCACGTATTTAAGAACTTCACACATATGGGCCCTTTGGACGGCCGCGGAACCAGTCGTTAGCCCCCAACATCATGGACGCAAGATAACCAGGACCAGACCCATCAGATACTACCCAAGATTCCCTTTAGCAGTACTACATATTACTGTGCTGTTTAGAGATTCACTAATTAATATTTCTACGAAGTGGCTATCTCTTTGCCCCAGTATAATTCATATAACCATTCAATTAGGAAGTGCTAAGCGTATCAGTGTTCATTATTTAACAGGCGATACTAACTCTCGTAATCAACCATATGCCCAGATATTATTACCTAGAAGGAAACCCTAGTGATATCTGAAGGTTCGCCCACTGATTTGCGTTCTATGTATTTCTGAGACAAGAATATAAAACTTAGATCAGTACCCCCTGAGGTTACTAGAATTCCCGTGTGGAGAGTGAGCAGAGCAAGTTCTTTGACCTGAATGTTGGTTTGAAACAGGGGTGTGTGATGTCCCCGTGGTTGTTTACTGTATATATGGATGGAGTCATGAAAGAAATACTATCAAGAGCAGTGGATGTTGGTGTATCGCTGAAAAGGGAGGGAATTGAGTGGAAGCTACCTATACTGCTGTTTGCGGATGATACAGTTCTGATGAGTGATAATGAATGGGAGTTGCAGGGTCTGGTAAATGAGTTTGGAACAGTGTGCAAAAAACGGAATTTGAAGGTAAATGCGGGGAAGAGCAAGGTTATGGTCTTCGAAAGGGGTGAAGTCACAGAGTGTGAGGTGAAGCTGAACGGTCAGGCTATGGAGATCGTCAACTCTTTTAAGTATCTGGGCAATGTGTTGAGTAAAGATGGGACTATGGATGAAGAAGTGCGGGAGAGGGTACAACAGGGGAAGAGGGTTGTAGGAATGCTGAAAGCAGTAACAAGAAATAAGGTGGTCAGGATGGAAGTGAAGAAGTCCTTGCATGACAGTGTGGTAATCCCGACACTGACTTACGGAAGCGAAGCATGGACGTTGGTTGAGAGACTCAGACCAAGAGTGAGAGCAGTGGAAATCAATTACTTAAGAAGTGCGTGCGGAGTTACATGGAGGGATATACAGACTAATGAGGGAGTAAGAAGGTGGTGTGGTGTGGAGGTAGATGTGCTGGAAAGTGTGAAAAGGAACAACTTGAGATGGTTCGGCCATATGGAACGTATGGAAAGCGAGAGAATGACTAAGAGGGTGTATGAGAGCGAGGTGGAGGGACAGAGAGGGAGAGGTAGACCGATAGAGAGGTGGAAGGATGGAGTGAGGAAGTATATGAACGAAGGCAGTGCTGGTTGGGGGGAGGGGCGTCGACTGACTGGGGACAGTTCGTTCGTGGCCACCCCTTCGGGGATCACGGTGTCAGGCAATAGATACCCCACTGATGTATATATATATATATATATATATATATATATATATAGATAGATATATTGATAGATTTATGTATACAGTATATAGCTGTATACAGATTTCGAGAGACAGAAACGAGCGAGGTACGTGGAGAGTAAGAGGGTGGTGAAGAGAGTAGTGAAGGAAAGTAAAAAGAGTAGATGAAGAATTGGAAGGAATCTGAGTTAAAATGGAGGGAGAGTAAGAAACTGTTCTGGAAAAGTCAAGAAAGTTTGTAAGGTAGCAAGGGAAACAGTCAGGGTGTGAAAGATAAGAATG
The DNA here is from genome assembly GCA_032716605.1 of Paralithodes platypus. Classification (NCBI taxonomy): domain Eukaryota; kingdom Metazoa; phylum Arthropoda; class Malacostraca; order Decapoda; family Lithodidae; genus Paralithodes; species Paralithodes platypus. The sequence goes on along the minus strand of CM064514.1, from coordinate 15,530,183 downwards.
GGAGAATGCTAGCCGAGAAGCAAGAGAGAGTCGAAAGATGGAGGGAGTACTTCAATGAGTTGCTAAATGTAAGGAATGAAGAGCCAGCAAACATAGCTGGATATGGTATGGGAGCGAGAAGAAGTGAAGTAGTGGAGGAGCAGGTGGGATCAAGGTCAGAAGTGTGGGAAGCCATGAAAAGAGTGAAGTTGGGGAAAGCACCAGGAACAGATGGAGTCTGTGGGGAAATGTTGAGGTATGGTGGTGAGATAGTGATAGAATGGGTATGGAAAATGTGCAAACTAGCATGGGAGAAGGGGAGTGCACCTATACTGGAAGACTGGCATAATAGTTCCCCTATATAAGGGCAAAAGGGAAAGAGGAGTGTGTGGTAACCACCGAGGAATATGTCTTCTAAGCGTAGTAGGGAAGGTATACAGTAGGGTAGTGATTGAGAGAGTGAAAGTGAGAACGGAGAAATGGATAGGCGACGAGCAGGGAGGTATTAGGAAGGGAAGATGTGTAGATCAGATTTTTACCCTGAATTGTGTTGTGGAGAAATATCTGGAGAAGAAACAAAAGGTGTATGTTGCCTTTATGGACTTGGAGAAGGCCTATGACAGAGTGGATAGAGAAGGTTTGTGGAAAGTACTTAGAATATACGGAGTAGAGGGCAAGTTGCTGAAAGCAGTGAAGAGCATGTATGAGGGTGCAAAGGCGGCAGTACGTGTGGAGTGAGCAGAGCGAGTTCTTTGACCTGAATGTTGGTTTGAAACAGGGGTGTGTGATGTGCCCGTGGTTGTTTACTGTATATATGGATGGAGTCATGAAAGAAATACTATCAAGAGCAGTGGATGTTGGTGTATCGCTGAAAAGGGAGGGAATTGAGTGGAAGCTACCTATACTGCTGTTTGCGGATGATACAGTTCTGATGAGTGATAATGAATGGGAGTTGCAGGGTCTGGTAAATGAGTTTGGAACAGTGTGCGAAAAACGGAATTTGAAGGTAAATACGGGGAAGAGCAAGGTTATGGTCTTCGAAAGGGGTGAAGTCACAGAGTGTGAGGTGAAGCTGAACGGTCAGGCTATGGAGATCGTCAACTCTTTTAAGTATCTGGGCAGTGTGTTGAGTAAATATGGGACTATGGATGAAGAAGTGCAGGAGAGGGTACAACAGTGGAAGAGGGTTGTAGGAACGCTAAAAGCAATAACAAGAAATAGGGTGATCAGTATGGAAGTGAAGAAGTCCTTGCATGACAGTGTGGTAATCCCGACACTGACTTACGGAAGCGAAGCATGGACGTTGGTTGAGAGACTCAGACCAAGAGTGAGAGCAGTGGAAATGAATTATTTAAGGAGTGCGTGCGGAGTTACATGGAGGGATAGACAGACTAATGAGGAAGTAAGAAGGTGTGGTGTGGAGGTAGATGTGCTGGAAAGTGTGAAAAGGAACAACTTGAGATGGTTCGGCCATATGGAACGTATGGAAAGCGAGAGAATGACTAAGAGGGTGAACGAGAGCGAGGTGGAGGGACAGAGAGGGAGAGGTAGACCGAATGAGAGGTGGAAGGATGGAGTGTGGAAGTACATGAACGAAGGCGGTGCTGGTTGGGGGGAGGGGCGTCGACTGACTGGGGACAGAGGTGCATGGGGGCAGTTCGTTCGTGGCCACCCCTTCGGGGATTGCGGCGTCAGGCAATAGATAGATAGATAGATAGTATATATATAGCCTATATATAATAAAAAAAATAACATAAAATAAAAAAACACACTACTACTACTACAGTACACTCCAACTACTGAAAGGCAACCCCGTCTGAGCCGTTACAATGTATGTAATGGAAAATGACGCTAAACCATTGTATGTATTGTGTGTATATATGTATGTATTTACTCTGACACCTTCCCCAGTTTTCCCCCCAAATTTTTTGTTTTTTGTATGGTGGTGGCCAACTCGAGACAGAGCCAGAACAGGGACATCACAACACATCATAAAAACAAAACAATACAAAACCTAAAAATCTCACACACATCTAGGTCGCCCAGGAGAAATACCCAGAGACCCAGGCCCATTTGGGGTCCCCAGCAAAAGATTCCCAGGTCCCAGATCCCCTGGAGAGGAGCCGATTTCCGCAGGCAAACCCGCAGCGAAGCTTCACCACCACAAGCTCGCCCACCATGCTTCCAGGCGCACCCTTCATCACCACCAGCTCCCCGGGCCAGGTGCCTGATGGACTACTATCTAGTCCAACTGGTGCATGACCCTCTCTCTAACGACTGCGTTCACATTCATCTATTTACAAGCATTCTCCATTCATTCCTGTTTATTACCACTTCCCCCGCCTGATCTATATTCATTCCTCTATCATCCAAAGTTTGTCTTACAGTCTCTCCATCTCAATGGGGGTCTTTCTGCCCTTCTATCTCCCCTTGTGTCTGACTCACATATTCTCTTTGTAAGCCTTTCATCTTCCATTCGTTCAACATGACCATACCAGCTCAGCACCCTTCTGTCCACTCTGGCCGACAAATGTGCCTGCTGCCCCACTCTCCTACGGATCTCTTCATTCCTCAATCTGTCTCTATGAGTCACTTCACACATACTCCTCAAGCAGCTCATCGCCATCCCATCCAGCTTTCTTCTCTCCTTTGTCTTCAGAGCCCATGTCTCATCCCCATACATCACTGCTGGCACAACAATTCCTTGATACATTGCACTTTTTACTTTCATTCAGAGATTTCTCGTCTTTCACATACTTCCCATTGCTCCGAACACCTTCCTTCCTTTACACACACTCTGTTTTACCTCCATTTCCATACCTCCACTCCTGCTTATCATTCCTCCTAGATATTTAAAACACTCTACTTGTTCCAGTATTTCCCCATTCAGCCGTACACATCTGGAATTCTTGATTCACCCTACGAGCACCTCTATTACATACCATCACTTTATTTATATTGACGTTCACCCTTAGCTTTCTCCTCCCACAAACCACACCAAACTCTTTGACTACTCGCTGCAGTTTCTCCTCAGAATCTGCCACCAATGCTGTGTCATGACCAAACAGCAGCTGGTTCAACTCCCAATCTCTATCATTCTTTCCTACTAAACCCAATCCTCTACCCATAGTTCTCATATTCACCTCCCTCACCACACCATCCATAATTATATATATATATTAAACAGCCACAGTGACATTACACAACCCTGTCGCAGACCTACATTTACTTCAAACCATTCACTCAACTCATAATTTCCTACTCTAACACACGCTCTGCTATCTTCATAAAAACTCTTGACTGCTCATAACAAATTTCCTTTAATTTCATAAATCCTTAGCACCTTCCACATTGTGTCTCGGTCCACACGATCATACGTGTTTTTCAAATCCATAAAAGCCCAAAATATAGGTTTGACTCCTGTAAGGATATAAAGAAAACCTAATATTTAGTAGTGGCCCCGTAATCAAACACTAATCCGCCGTAGTTTGAATCTACCGCGCAGAGCATTTAAAATCTGAGGAGCCTTCATCATGAGCGCACGCGACCTCACTCATGGCTTCAGTGAGTGGGAGGAGTATAATCTGTAATTAGAGGACCACCTTGGTCCCTTAATTACAATATTTACTCCTCCCACTCCATACTAGGCTACTGGTACTTCTTTTCCTTGATCATACAAATTCTAGTTTTAACTGGATTTTTAATAGTGGTTACTATCGTACTAGGCATAAGTATCTCTCATAATGTACAAATTATATATATATACAGTATATATATAAATATATATATATATATATATATATATATATATATATATATATATATATATATATATTATATATATTGAGAATATATCACAAATACACGTGAGCCACTAAATGTTTCTAGTCTCTCAGTGGGGATCGAACCATCGACCATCAGAACGATAGCCGACGCTTAATCAATTACACCACGGCAGTCTAAAAGACACTCAGCCTTCTATCCTATTTATGTTAGGGAGAAGGGAAACCCACTAGGCGAATATATTTCAATTCAAACCTAGTTGTAGGATCCATATTTCCAGAATACCATACACGGATTTTTGAGTGTCCCGACGCAACTCGGGTTGAAATTGATTTCATTTCATTCTAACCCACAAAGCATGAGAGTTACAAATATTGAGAATATATCACAAATACATGTGAGCCACTAAATGTTTCTAATCTCTCAGTGGGGATCGAACCATCGACCATCAGAACGATAGCCGACGCTTAATCAATTACACCACGGCAGTCTAAAAGACACTCAGCCTTCTATCCTATTTATGTTAGGGAGAAGGGAAACCCACTAGGCGAATATATTTCAATTCAAACCTAGTTGTAGCATCCATATTTCCAGAATACCATACACGGATTTTTGAGTGTCCCGACGCAACTCGGGTTGAAATTGATTTCATTTAATTCTAACCCACAAAGCATGAGTTACAAATATTGAGAATATATCACAAATACACGTGAGCCACTAAATGTTTCTAGTCTCTCAGTGGGGATCGAACCATCGACCATCAGAACGATAGCCGACGCTTAATCAATTACACCACGGCAGTCTAAAAGACACTCAGCCTTCTATCCTATTTATGTTAGGGAGAAGGGAAACCCACTAGGCGAATATATTTCAATTCAAACCTAGTTGTAGGATCCATATTTCCAGAATACCATAAACAGATTTTTGAGTGTCCCGACGCAACTCGGGTTGAAATTGACTTCATTTAATTCTAACCCACAAAGCATGAGAGTTACAAATATTGAGAATATATCACAAATACACGTGAGCCACTAAATGTTTCTAGTCTCTCAGTGGGGGTTTTTGGCTAGATGCCAGAAAGCTTGGGAAGAGCTAGAGTTGGATAGTTCAGTGCATTTATTATTGATGAATAAGTGTTTGGCAAGTCGAAGAACAGATTTGGCTTGATTCCGGGCAGAAACATATGAAGAATGAGAGTCTTGAGTTTTAAGGCGTCGGTACCGTTTGAATGCTTCCTCTTTATTGCGGACAGCAGTAGAACAGGCATGAGTAAACCAAGATTTTTTAGCATTAGTCTGAGAGATAGAGAATGGAATGTATGCTTCCATGCCCGATAGGATTACCTCGGTAATGCGTTCAGCACTCTCCTTGGGTCCTCGGCCACGGAAGCAGAAATTATTCCATGGGAAATCAAAGAAGTACTGCCGAAGAGCCTCCCAGTCGGCAGCGCCAAAGTGCCACAAGCGCCGCCGGCTAGGAGGATCGGGTGGCCGTACTGGAGAGATAGGACAGGTGACAGAGATAAGTTTATGGTCGGAGGAGCCCAAAGGAGAGAAAAGATCGACAGTATAAGAAGAAGGGTTAGAAGTTAGAAACAGGTCAAGAATGTGGGGCCGATCTCCGATGCGATCCGGGATATGGGTGGGTTGCTGAACTAACTGCTCTAGGTCATTTAGGATAGAAAAGACGTAGGCTTGTTCACCAGGTGGATCAGTAGTGTGAGAGGAGAGCCATTAGCGGTGGTGAACGTTGAAATCTCCTAAGATGGAGATTTCTGAGAAAGGAGAAATGGATAGAATGTGTTGCACTGTAGAGTTTAGATAGTCAAAGAATTTGGGAAAGTTGGTAGAGTTAGGGGAAAGATAGACAGCACAGAAATATTTAGTAAGAGAATGACAGGAAAGTTTGAGCCATAAAGTTGAGAATTCAGAGGAGTCGAAATCGGGAACACGAGAGCAAGTGAGTTTGTTGTGCACATATGCACAACATCCACCTTTGGCTTTGAAACTAGGATAGAGAAAGTAGGAGGATACAGAGAAGGGGCTGCTGGATGTTGCTACAGACACCTGAGTTTCGGTGAGGAAGAGAAGATCAGGTTTGTAGGAGGAGAGATGGTGCTCAACAGAGTGAAAGTTAGAGGAAAGTCTGCGAATGTTGCAGAAATTAATAGAAAGAGTAACAGGCCGAGGTCCAGGTAATTGTGTGGGGTCGTCAGGGGATGGTCGGTCGGGTGTGGGGGCATTTATGGTCCCCCCCCCCCCCCCCCCCCCCCCTGGGGACTCCGAGGCTGGGCTAGAATTCATAATTTTGTTTATTTTTTTTATTTTGGTGTGGAGGAATGAAGTGTGGTGTGCATGTTTAGTGTTGTGAAGTGGATAGGAGGAGGAGGTGTTTGTGAGAGCTAGCTGGATTGCTCTCAGTGTAAATGAGGCACAAAGAAAATCAGTAAGAGAGGCCAAGCAAATGAAACAGGAGTTCCAGCGACTCTTTATCACATGCCTATAACCTCACCTGGGTCTAGCCCTGATCGATTGGTGCCTACAATTTCCCCACTAAAAGTATGCTAGGTATAAGCTAAGTATGCTAGGCGAGGGCTGAAATTTACATCAGTGCCGGCCCAGACTTGGTGGGCGATGGATGAAGCGGTCTTGCGCTACCTGCACCTGCTTGCCTCGCTCCCAGGATGCATAATAAGCGGATTTTGGGTCCCGTCTGGTCACCGTCTGGTGACGGGACCCGTCAGAAAGCGCTTGTGAACCCTCAAAGGAGGAGATACGAGTGTTATATAAGTAGCTAGACGATTATTATTATTATTATTATAATACCTTACCTTACCTTATGATACCTTATGATGTGTTCGCCACTCTTCTAGCGGCACCAAGGAGCGCGACGCCCCTCGTTTTGGGTGGTGATTTGGTGCAGTAGACTGTTTGAAGCGACAGCTCGCTCCCTTGCGAGGATGGGCTCGTCTGGCACCTTTTGCAGTTCGACATCCAGGGCTCTCTTGAAGCTGTCTAATGAGACGTCCCTCATGTCTCTTACTCGCCGTGGGAGTTTGTTGAAGAGACGTGGGCCCCTGTGTGATAACCAGCCCTCTCGCAGAGAGCCCATAGCACCCCTGTTATTCATCCGGGGGATTTCGCATTCCCAGCCTCTCCTATCACTGAATTAATGTAAGCTAAGAGCAGTTTTAACTGTTTTAACTCGTTCGAATTTAAAACCGTTACGAGTCCTACAATTCTTGTCCGACGAATGCATATTATAAATAATCTATAATAATAAAACAAATTTGGAGTAGGGACTTTGGGTGTGTTTTATTATCTTTGGAGTAGGGACTTCGGGTGTGTTTTATTATCTTTGGAGTAGGGACTTCGGGTGTGTTTTATTATCTTTGGAGTAGGGACTTCGGGTGTGTTTTATTATCTTTATTTGGAGTAGGGACTTCGGGTGTGTTTTATTTGGAGTAGGGACTTCGGGTGTGTTTTATTTGGAGTAGGGACTTCGGGTGTGTTTTATTTGGAGTAGGGACTTCGGGTGTGTTTTATTATCTTTATTTGGAGTAGGGACTTCGGGTGTGTTTTATTTGGAGTAGGGACTTATTTGGAGTAGGGACTTCGGGTGTGTTTTATTATCTTTATCATACAACGAGCTATAATATGCAGCTCAAAAACACCTTAGAACAAAATAAACCAAAATTGATGTACGGTAGCGTATGGGAATGCCAGAACTGCGAAGGTATACTCTTGTGCTAATATGTTCATATAAATTACCCTATTGACGATAATAGAATTCTGATTGGATTTTTGGAAAGTGCCTGAAACACACTTGTTATTTTATACATAAACCTATTGTCGTCACTGAGAATTTTGATATACAATGGTGCCAAGTCAACAGATGTTGGAAAAACATATTTGTTTTTAGTCCACATCACTTTTATCAATGATTACCAGTATCTATTTGTCTTTTAGGTTTTGCTACTGTAATATTGTAGATTGGCCTTTCCTCTTTCTATTGAGATTGCAATAAACTTAATCCTGTTTGCTAAAAATTGATGTAGAAAGAAGATTTTTATTACAGATGCATAATATATATTCGCTAAGTAGCCTACTGAATTATATTGTATTCATATAAAAGAAATATTGATGATAAACACATTCTGGTGACACATGGAATGCTTGTGACAAATGCTTTTTATTTCATATACAAACATTATTGCTTAGCATGTAACAAAATTATGGCTCTGTAAACTAAGAAAAACAATCAAATTTTTCTTATATATTGATTTTGAAGGTGATAATTAAATTTTACCAAAAACAAATCCGGTTTTATGGTAGTATCGGGCTTGCTCTATCATTGGATGCATAATACATTGCATGTATTGTAGAGGACATTATTGTGGGTTAAAATAGAGCGATAACATACATATATTGTCTCGTGGCAGTGCAATTCGCGCTTGTGAGTGAACAGTGGTGGTAATAAGTTTCCAAGAAACTTAAGCGAGAGTAAGAGGGTTAATGTATTTAAAGGAGTAATCCCATCCACCAATCAGGGGGTGGTATTCGCCCAGTTAAAGAGACCAGATGTACCCTTCATCACATACCAGAAAGACAACAGTGCCACCCCCCTACTCTCCACCAATCAGAGGCCTCCAATGACGCAACAGGATTAACTAGCTGTGAGGCCTTCCTCCTCCTCGTCAGTAACTTCGCTCCCAGTGCCTTCACGCATATTTTATCCTGGTCGCAGATGTCATAATACCTTGGTGCCACCTTTGTACTCCCGTCAGCCACTAAAAAACATCTTCAATCAGCTGCCAGAATATATTGAAGAGCGACTGGAGCAAGAGAGAGAGGAGAGACACATTCAAATGCAGAGGAATAGACAGACTCCACCCGGCCACGCGGCTCGACCAATCAGAGAGCGCCCAGCCGTGAGGGAGGGGTATATCAGGAGGTGGGTGGGGCCGCACAAGTCATTCACCCCTGGGCACTCAGAGGGAGTGGAGCTGACCTTTCCCGGCACATGCGACCCCGGCCTTACCCTTGGCACTCTGGGAAGAACCACTAAGTCTGTTCCAAGTCTCCAGACACCTAGCAACACCAACTCCACAACGGCTCAGATACACCTTAAGTATCCTGAGGCCTGCAGGCACATAGCTGGCCTACATACATACAGCCAAGCAGTACGAGAAGTCCATCAAATGGTAGATGGAACAGAGCGAATGGAGGCAGTCTACTGGCCCGCTTTGAACTGGTGAAGAAGACACAACCAAACTTTTTATTTAAGGACCCTTATAGGGCCCGAACAGACTTATAAAAGAAAGATAAATGTTAAGGCTACCAGGGGTGTTCCAGCTATAAAATATGATGTGTTCTTCTAGAACAACTAAAGAGAATTTTGACTAGACAACAAATGCAATAAAGGGGTGAAGTGTTGGGAGATATAGCTGTTCTTGTTAGTAAAGGCGACAAGCCAATGTTAGTATAGGATCTTCTAGTAACTCAAGCAAGATAAGGAATAACTAAACTTTAAGTGGGAGTTATTGGATAACATAAAAGGGTTTAGTAATTGATACTTAGGTTATAATTAGCTATATAAATAGTTAGGCAGGAGCATTAGCCCATACCCATGAAGTACTCTTTTTGTTAAAAGGAAACCATCTGTATTAATTAGATATTCACCTCGTCGACAGCATGCTTTCGATTGCGCGTACATATCTAGCCATTTAGTTTTAAGAAGATTAATGATTAGTGACTTAAAGGACAAAGCGTACTAATTTTGTAAAGGTAACGAGATACCTGGTTGAGTTAGTCTTTAAATTTTGTATATTGAATTGGTGAGAGAACACCTGTTGAGTTATTAATTGTATTATGTTTTATGTAGTAATTGGTGAGAGAACACCTGTTGAGTTATTAATTGTATTATGTTTTATGTAGTAATTGGTGAGAGAACACCTGTTGAGTTATTAATTGTATTATGTTTTATGTAGTAATTGGTGAGAGAACACCTGTTGAGTTATTAATTGTATTATGTTTTATGTAGTAATTGGTGAGAGAACACCTGTTGAGTTATTAATTGTATTATGTTTTATGTAGTAATTGGTGAGAACACTGTTGAGTTATAATTGGTGAGAGAACACCTGTGAGTTATTAATTGTATTATGTTTTATGTAGTAATTGGTGAGAGAACACCTGTTGAGTTATTAATTGTATTATGTTTTATGTAGTAATTGGTGAGAGAACACCTGTTGAGTTATTAATTGGTGAGAGAACACCTGTTGAGTTATTAATTGTATTATGTTTTATGTAGTAATTGGTGAGAGAACACCTGTTGAGTTATTAATTGGTGAGAGAACACCTGTTGAGTTATTAATTGTATTATGTTTTATGTAGTAATTGCGAGTCACGTTACCGAAGAAAGTTAAGAACTTAGACCTGTTAATAGTTTAGTAGTACGGTCATTGTAATGTAATTGTTATATGAGATACAAACCATGTATAATATGATAAAGGTGATTTGAACTTAGACCTGTTAATAGTTTAGTAGTACGGTCATTGTAATGTAATTGTTATATGAGATACAAACCATGTATAATATGATAAAGGTGATTTGAACTTGTAAAAGGGAATAAAGTTGATGTTATATCTTATTACTGTAAGGGGGGAGAAAATAGATACAAACCTCAGTCCTATTACTTTGTAGGTGATTAAAGGTTGAGGAATAGTAGGGAAATAGTTTTGTCAAACATTGTGAAGATAGTGATATGCCTTTGGCTCGAAATCGAAGTGAGTCTATGCTCTGAATAGCGATTGTCCAAATAGGCTGTAATGGGAATGTAACCATTCCAAGGTATAAACTATAGTGGGCCATCATAGGTATTTGGTAGTTTGGTAAATAAAAATACAAACCTCCGAACAACTGTCGAATTATTCCAACCCTAGTATAATAGTATGTTTTATTAATAAGTACTACAGTATTATTTATGATCATGATTGCCTAAGTTATAATAAGTACAAATATGCAATGACTATAATATGTGTCGGCTACAGAAGTTTCTACATGCAGTGTATAATAAAGAATTATTGTTATGTAAGGTCTCAACACTGTCAATATTAGAAGTAGATAAACTATTTCGCATTCAGTGAAGAATTCATATTAATTGATACTTCTTTCTCTTGAACCAAACCAGAGGTGGTTGCCGTCAGATAATATAATTATACAGTTACATTTTGCAATACCGTATAATTATGCCCATTATGACTATTCATATGTGTATTAGATAGATAATTGAATACTCACTTGTCCTATATATAAATCATTATAATCGAAATTTCTTTCAGTGCTCCCAATTTAAAGGAAAATGCATTACCCTAACTTAGCTAATTGATAAATAAGGCTCTGGGAAACATGAACCAATCACTGGCGCTGATACAAGTATTTTTCTTTCATTCAGATTATTACTACCACCTACATGTTTATGTGTTATGCAATTGTCAGATTCTCCCATGACTCACAATAATGTGTACAACTTCTTAATTCACTAATACATGTACAGTCGCGGTCATTATAACTGGTACACCGCAACTTGCTACCCCCCTCAGCTCCCACTCCCAGGAGAGCTATCCGGCATCATAACACCATCACCCATATACGTACGAGAACCACAAGATATCAAGCAAGTCCCATCCCCTATATCGTGAACCTAATCAGCCAACAATAAGACAAGCCATAAACAATCACTAGTGTGCGACTAATCATATATTACGTTTTTCCGTATCTAGTGTCAAACCCACCAACGCAGTGGGAAAGCAGTGTCACACAAGATCTTTTTCCATCAACTTTCACCGGCAACTGTAGTCAGACAACCTCATATTTTAAGCTACCCAAAAACTTAAGACACCTAACACAATCTACCTTTAGTCAAGTCTCCACTCTTAATGCGAATAAGCCTCAAAACAATACAGGATAGACATAAATAAATGAGTAAGTAATTTGAAAAGCAATACAAAATCATTAACCCATAGACGACGACCGTCCTCACTCCGAGAAGTGGAAGTGCGATAGAACTCACGGATATATGTGTATAGCGAATGCAATAGGCATCGCGGAAGCAAGACCATGAAAACACGTTCAAAAACGCACCAGGGGCTCTCAAAACAAAAGAATATGTCATTAGGTAAGATAATTCTCCTCTAGTACTTCCTACCACTCATTCATATGTTTCTCAACCCCCCTTCCCCTTCTTCCCCCTCATCCTCAATTATCACATATTTTTCCTCTTCTTTTCACCATATTTTTTTTTTCTATGTGATTGAGGGAGGCAAAAGGCAGAACTGCCTATAGCGAGTGCCTCCCCCATAGTTGAAAGAGTGACGGCCAAAATCAAGGGACGTTCGAGCCAAAATGCCTGGACACACTGAGTTTGAAGCAATTTAAGTCATAGGAAGAGGGAAAGACTGATTCTGGGAGAGAGTTCCAGAGCTCAGCTGTTGAGTAGAAGAAAGTTTGAGAGTAACGTAATATCGGCTATTTATCGTGCAAATTTATCTCCCGTGGTTTCGTACACACCATTGAGTCATTTAGAGATCCTATGCAACACTGAAATCTCTCCCGCACCGCTCAGTGTCTTGCGAGGCATTGCGATGGGAGGGTGCGCCTCTCTCTCCCTCATACGACCGGATGGCGAATATATTATTTTTTCACAACCCGAATATTTTTCCCACAGGTATTATTGCTCTTCAAGGTTCATATCTTCATCATATAAGTAAAATAAGTGCTCAAGGAAAATAAATTATGCTTTATATGGTAGATATAACAAATTTTGTCAGAATCTTGGGTAATATTTTGCATATAACTACGTTCGTCACAGGCCATTGGCGCGCTTGCCGGGTCAATAGAGGTTTTTGTGGTGCACTGCGACCGTCCTCAATAGATCCAGAACATAAAAAACTCTTTAAAAAAACCCAGTGTCACTCAAAACAAAGCAATTTGTGATTAGGTAAGATAATACCCCTCCATTAATTGCTACCACTCCTACATAAGTGTCTCAACTCCTTCCTTCCCCTCCTTTTCCCCCCTCCTCAATTATCAGCTATTTTTCCTCTCATTACCCCTTTTATCGGGTAATTTTCGGCACGAATTTCCCTCACACGGTCTCTTTAACACAGGCGAGGCAGCTAGAGATCCTTGCAACAGAAAGATTTCTAGTGTAAGGCCTCAGTGTCGCTCTACAGCTCGGAGAGGAAGTATATACACCGCCCCGGCTCTCGCCTCATGATACGACCGGGTGGCAATAATACTTAATTTTCATCCCCCAAGTGCTATTTCCACTTCTTTTATTACTCTTAAGTGTTCATATGTTCATATTAAAAGCAAAATAGGCGCATATGGATAAGTAATAATTATATATATGGTACTATGACGATTTTCGTCAGAATAGAACTAAATACTTTCGCTTGGCGGGAGGGTTTGAACTACCATAGCTTCGCAGTTTACGAGTTAATAACATTATATAATTATCAATTGAATAAATATAACTTGCTCTTGAAAACTGCCGGAAAACGCGCTCGTGTAAACACCAGCTTTCTATAATACAGTACCTCAGAAAATTTTAAAAACGATACCTCAGCAGTTTGGTTTACCCTACAAAAATATCATATTTCAAGTGAACAGTGAACATAGCACATAAAATGACTAGAAAAACTACCCTAGACAAACAGTAAACAGTCATACGAGCTATGTCAGCTCTATCCTAGATAAACAGTAAACATAGTCAGTAAATCACCTCACAAGCTTTCAGAAATCCATTTAAAAATGTACAACTATTACTCAACTCGAAAATCTTCTGCAAACCAAGTACATAATATTTAACTGATCAAATAGCTCCTGTGCAATCTTTTGCTTTAGTCCTTACATAGACTACAGTAATTTGGACTGGACACGAAAATGGAATTTTGCAGTAAGGGACCCAAAATCGGAAAACGAACCTCCAAATTCGAACCTCGAAACTGCGAAAATATCACGTTTTCATGGTTTTGAGGTCTGAACTTGGGGGTTCGTTCTCCGATTTTGGTTCCCTTACTGCAAAGTTCCATTTTCATGTCCAGTCCAGATCTACTGTAGTCTATGGTCCATATTATAATTCATTATAATATAGATTTAAGCAACAAAGTGTTCCTCTGCATATTTTCAGCCAACGGCTTCAATTATCAATAAACAGTTTATTATTATTTATTATTGTTCCCTATTTTCGAAGCTGTTGATTTTGTTTTCTTCTATATTCCAACTACTCCCTCTCGGGCATAGGCTGAGAGCCTGCACACTCTACCGCTGAACACGATGAGGCCCGTGAGGTCTTGTTCCAGTCTAGGGAGTGAGACATGCGAAGCACCTATTCACGGCTCAAACCCAACTCCATCTCTGAAGCTGCTTCGCCTCTGCGCTTCACCGTCTCACTCCCCAGACTCGGACCCTTACTGTACTCTCAGAACGCCCCCTATTGAGAAATTAACTCACTAGGCATTGCCCCCCCTGTAGCATATTTTGAATATGGGAATATTCATACAGTGCTATTTAATCAGGGATTTTTTTTTTGGGGGGGGGGGGATTTCGGTGTGCTGTGGTAATGCACTGAAACTAGGTACAGTACACATTCAATCCCAATAATATCTTCCCATTGACATATTGGGATTCGAACCCAGGTCCATTGGATTACCAGTCCAGTGGCAAGACCACTCTGCCACACCTCCCCTAATTGAAATGCGTTATTTAATATTTACCTGATAATTGTTTTATTTGAGGTAGGCTACTTTTAAATGCTTTGAGGATTCAAAATGTATCAGAATTTATGACCACTACTATTCACTCGGGGAATGCATCAATCAAGAACTCCCACAGGTTTATCCCTTATGTGCTCTACCGCCTCCGCGGGGGTTCTATACCCCTGCACAACTTCTTGCTGGGTGAGGGAACACCATGCTATGTATACCCTCTTATGTCTTTCACATGCCTTCTCTATCATTTGTCTCACTGCAAAAATCTGATCTACACATTCTCTTCCACTTCGAAATCCACCCTGTTCATCACTCATTTGTCCATTGGTTGGTTGTTGTTGTTGTTGTTGTTCCCCAAGCTGCCTGGCCGAACAGCCCCAAGGCCCCGAGCAATTCCAAGGCCATAACCGAGTGCCCCCACAGAACCCTCCCTGCCGACCACAATAAAGCCTGGGTGACCGAAGCCACTCCATGGCGGGGAGCTGAGGAGGGTGCGGAAACGCCAGGGAAACCAAAGCCCCACCCAGGGCCCTGTGCCCCTCAGCAATTATCTAGAGAAAGTTGAGGGGCAAGGGAAAAATGTGACGCTTTGGCTTCCAATCTTCGTAGATTGGGAGGTCAATCCACGGAAGAGACGCCGTCACTTGAGATCTAGAAAATATATAAGTTAAAGGAACAGTCAGAGTAAGCTATGGGTATGGCAGAGATTGCTCAGCTCTCACTCTGATAAACCAGCCCATCACCACATGACTAGAACCCAATCCTCTCAGCATCAGCTAGGAAAGGCCCTAGAAAGCCGCCTTTGGCGGGGGGATAGCTCCCCTATTTCAACCCCTTTCGGGGTTGGGCACCCGCCGTCGGGGTTGGGCACCCGCCGATTGTCCATTGGTAATTGCTTTCACTCTGTCAATCACTATTCTCGCATATACCTTACCACACTCAGAGACTAATCCTCTGTTCACCTTTATACATCAGGACTATCATTCCCCTCTTCCAGTCCACTGGCACCACTCCATTTGTCCAAGATTGTTAACATAGTTTCCACAGCCAATCCATTGATACGTCACCTCCATTCCTTATCATTTTGTACTGTATTTCATCTGCACCAGCAGCTTTTCCATTTTTCAACTTCTTTACTGCATTCAATATTTATACTTTAGATATGTTCCCTCTTTCTACATATCTCTCATATGGCACATCTAACAGACCTTCATCATTGACAACTGCCTTGTTTCCATTTCCATTCATTAGTCCTTCAAAATACTTCTTCTGTCTCTCCCTTTTTTTATCTTTATCTGTAATCGCATTTCCTCTATTATCTTTTACATTTACACATTTTTGACCACATTCTCTGCTGCATTTACGCACTTCCTTCCAAAATACTGTATTATTCTCTGCAAAGTTTTCATTAATTTTCTTTCCCAAATCCTCATTTACTTTCTCTTTTCCTTAAATAATCTCTTTACTTTGGTGTTACTCTCCTTGTACTCTATTATACTTTCTCCACAGTCCTTAGTCTGCATCCACACAAGCAATATACTTACTTTATCTTTCATAGCTTCTTTCACTTCTTCATCCCACCATGCTGTCCCTGTTCTTCCATTTCTGATCTTGCACACACTACATACATTCTTCGCATTCTTCCTGACAGTCCTTAAATCTTCCATGCACTTTCAATCTCCCTACCATCCATGTCACATGCTATTAATTCTTCTTCCACCCTCTAACGTTTTTTTTTCTGCTACACCCTGATTTTTATTTCTTGCAATATTTTTTGTTTCAGCATTACAATTGCTTCTCCTATCATTCTTCCACGCTACTGTCAACTTTACCTTGCATAACTCAATCATATGATCAGACAGTCCTCCACTCAAACTTCTCCCTGCTTTTGTATCACTTACATCACCAATCATTCCTCTTTCTACCAACACATAATCAACACTTACAGCATATACGATGCATAGTTGTATACTTATGAACATCTTAATGATTTAAAAAATAATTACATATGCACAACTTTCCTTCATTACACATATCCTTGTCTTTTTCCACTTTTATTTTCACCTGGTACCCCAAAACCACTCATGATGTCATTCTCCGGACCAGTGCCAACTTTTCTATTCATGTCACCCAACACAATTATTTTATAACTCACTGGCATTCCATTTATCACTTTATTCAGTGTGTTCCAGAATCTGTCTTTCACATCCCTGTCATATTCTTCACAGGGTGCATATGCTACCACAACCAATACTTTCACCTTTTCAAACTTAAACTTTACAAACATGCACCTTGAATTCACATATTAATACCCAATAATTGCTTTACTCCATTCCTCATTCATTAGCAGACCAACTCCTTCTTTACCTTTTCCATTTACACCCACTCCTGTCCTTACACATTTTACACCATTCCACTCTTCTTCTTCATTCCCTTTCATTTTTGTTTCACATATATCAAGAACATCAAATCTTCCTTTCTTAATCCTTTGACTGCGGGAGACGTTTCGGAACGCCATGGCAATTTACAAGCTTTTAAAGCCTCTTAAAGCCTGTAGAATCGAGTGCGAGGGAGCGGGAGTGCGATAGGCCACCCATCCCACTGAGGAGTATGAGCCGTACTCTTGCTAAATATACAGCGCTGCCAAAGGCAAATGTAGCACGACATTAGCAATAATTGCTCAGTATTAGCGAATATCTATGGTAGCGCTGCGGGTGAAACCCGCGAGCTACGAAGCTCATTTTTGGTGTAATTTTGAAGCTATTTTCTTCTAGTTTTTGGCTGAATACTTTTAATTTCATTCAGACACTTGCTTAACCCTCAACCGACGGTGCCCGTCATATGACGGGAGAGAGAATATTGGCCACCTCTGCGGTGCCCGTCATATGACTCGTGCGTTTTTTAGGTAATTATGAGTGATGAGAGAGCGAGCGAGCATTGCAAGGACAACAGGCGGGCTCGGTCCGCTCGCGACAGTGGCGGGACCCGCACTGGGACCTACTGTACTGTATCGATCCTCAACCTACGTACCTCTCAAAATAAGGATAAATCCGGGTAGTGCGGGTTCGCTCCCAGCTACCTGCCGTAGAGGTTTCTGTCAAATACTTCCCGGGCTGTGGAGGTTAGGTGCGGATGCACCACCTCTGGGTTCCACTTGGTTCCCTGCCCACATCCTATCCCTTCTGGGATATGTAGGCGCCCTTGTGGCAACCAGAATCAAATTTGTTGGCTATTTAGGATAAGTTAGGTTAAGGAATTGTGTATTTTCAGCCTCATTGGCTGCCGGCTCTAATGTACCGATTATTATTATTATTATTATTAAAGTAGAAACGCCCTCCGCCAATCACTGCGCCCCCTTTTACTGGCCTGCACGGCCAGTTGATTCTGACAGCTCACGGCTGCAACATGCCACGCCCCGCCCACCAGCCAATCAGCGGGCTCCATTATCGGAGCGCGAAGCTGGACTTCTTATTCCACCTCAAAAGTCACTCTATTGCTCTGCCCGAAGAGCTCCTTCTGATTATACCCTAAGTAATACCTCGGTGCCAGCCCTGTACTCCCGTAAGCCACCAAAAGAGGTTTATAATCAACTTCCTGGAACTTACTACGAAGAGGAGAGAGAGGAGATGAAGGAAGCAAGAAGTCAGTGCGAGTGGGATGCCATGCTTGTCTCTCAGCCAATGGCAGCACAGGAGAGCGGGGGCCAGGACTATAAAGGGAGGGGTGGGGCGCATTGCAAAGTCATTCGCCGGCCAGTCGGCACTGGGTACAGATCTCGCAACCTACTTGCTCTCTCGCACTTGGGCACTCACGGGAATTCGGCTCCAGCCTCCCAGCCCTCGCCCTTTGTTCCAGCAGGCACACCCCAGGCCTATCATCAGCTCTTCCCCCCAAAGGCAGATTCACCCTCAGTATCTGGCCGCCTGTTGTCGCATCGCAGGCTTGCATACCACTACAGCCAAGGGATTCAAGAGGACGACAGATAGTAGTGGGAGAGCAAAGATTTCCACTTGAGATAAAGAAAGAGAGAGACTGCAGAACTGACCCGGTCGCCATCACTTATAAAAATTAATGTGTCCTTCTAGGACAAGACTAAAGGAAAAAGAATTTAGACTTACCTGAATATATAAAGATGATGATGTGTTATTAATTAGTTATTTTTGTTAGCAGCGGCACCAGCCGAAGAGTTATTATATAGGATCTGATAGGAGAGATTAAAGATTAAAAGAGTAAAAGTAAAGAGGGGAGGGAAAGAATACTTGTGTTAATAAATGAGGCAACTAGTAAGTTAAAGAGGGAAACAGTTGTTTAGTTGCCAAATAGATTAAAGATTAAAAGAGTAAAAGTAAAGAGGGGAGGGAAAGAATACTTTTGTTAATAAATGAGGCAACCAGTAAGTTAACCCTCCGGATCCGGGGGCCCTCATATGAGGTGATCGTCGTGTCCGGGGGTATTCCTGAAAATTGGCTATCTTCATAATTCGATATCTACTGATTGAGACCACCTAGAGCAGTCAACTAAATTGCATAGTGTAGAACCAACCTTCGTCTGTAGAATGGCGTTAAGTTGACATCGCTACGACAAGTGGTTGCTGAGATATGATGATGGGAATGGAGGTAATTTCCTGCGTATTTTCGCCTGCGTCCGAACGCTTCGCCGCGACCCTGGCTAGCACGCACTAAGTCACTCGTTGCTTCGTTGGCTTTGGTACCGGTACACGATATTATGTTTTTATGGAGATAATGTGATATTATTGTGTCATTTATTACTTGTTCAACCATTATTTGAGGTATATGAAACTTTATATAACATATTTTCGGCACTTTGACTGTTATTGGATATTATTGTGTCACTTACACTCTTATTACTCTTCTTGTTATGAATTATTGTCACTCACTGTTATTATTGAGTTATTATTACTTGTTATACATATGTGTGTCATTTTCACTTACTAGGCTAGGCTACGCTAGGCTTAGGCTAGGCTAGGCAAGCATACGGTACCGTACCCGCATCTTCACTAACCACTTGTTCTTCGTCAAAGTCACTCCCAAGTTCACTCAGTTCACTATATTCACGAGCACCTCATTCACCATAGTCATTATCCTCGTTATGATCGTCCTCATCGGTACTAATAAAGCCCAGAAACTCTAATCCATCCGCCACTACGCTACCCACTTGTTCATCGCCAAAGTCACTCCCAAGTTCACTCAGTTCGCTATATTCACTCAGTTCGCTATATTCCTTAGCTCTTCCAGAGTGTGTGCAACACCACCGGGACTAAGCACAGTTTTCTTGGTCGTTTTAGCCTTGCTTTTGTTAGGCGTATGGGACGCGGCGGCGGGCGTCGATTCGGACACAGCGATTTATTTTGGATTAGCTCCATCCATGTTGGATGCGTGATGAGAACTGATGCTGCATGTTAGTTTGTGCTTGGTGGCGCTGCTGTTAGTTTGTGCTTGGTGGCGCTGCTGTTAGTTTGTGCTTGGTGGCGCTGCATGTTAGTTTGTGCTTGGTGGCGCTGCTGTTAGTTTGTGCTTGGTGGCGCTGCTGTTAGTTTGTGCTTGGTGGCGCTGCTGTTAGTTTGTGCTTGGTGGCGCTGCTGTTAGTTTGTGCTTGGTGGCGCTGCTGTTAGGGATTTTTATTTCATTCAAGTGTCACTGGTTGTAATTGAGGTATTGTGCTTGTTATGGTGGGTACGATCTTTAATTATTTATGATTGAACATCGTATGCAATGTTATGAGCCCGGTATAATTAATTCGACCTGTAGACAGCTTAGTTTCATATAGGAAGATATTTTTGTTCAAGAGTGTACAGGAACGAGTGAGAGGTGGAATTAGGAGGCTTAGTGCAGACTACCCCCCCTTTCGTTCACATTCCATTCTACCCCCTATCGTCCTACACTCGTAACCCTATTCATTCTCCCCCCTTTCTTCCAACCCCCTTGCTCTTCTTCGTTGCCTGACGTACGAATGATATTGATTATAACTAGGTAATAATGTATTTGGCTTTTCTAATCATAAGTAATGTTTACAAGATATATCATAGAGTTCTTGGTAAAAGTAATACTTTAATTCAGCAAGTATATAAGGAGTTGAGATTAATACAGTTAGAGAAGTTGGTATCAGAGCCAGGTGCGCTAAGGTTATATAAACCGCTAGTACCGTAACCACAGGTAGTGTATTCTCCACCACCATCTTAAGCTGACCTGCCCTGAGTTCGTTTGTAAAAGAATCACCATGAGTTGAATGAGTATCGCCTAGGATTTTTCTATGTTCATTGATTGCTTTCACTTACTCTCTTGGAGGGTATTGATATAACTATGTATTATTTTTCTTAAGAGTTTCTTTATTATATCACATCAATGTTTCTCAAATTTGATATTTTCACTAGAAGTAACTTTTGTGTATAATTAATCATTTAAATAAATTATAATTATATTTTACATACTCTTTACATTTTACCTTTATATGCTAATATATTATTCTTTTGTTTGTTGGGATAAATTTAAGTCAAAGTAACTAAAGATAACTAATTCTGAACGAGTGATAAGAAAGGAATAACTTTGGGGTTTTTAGGCTAAAACAGCCATTTGATATACACTTACACTTACACTTAGTTGTATTCCGTCCGTTAGTGACACAGTTGAGCTGGGGCTCCACTGCGACCAGGCAGCTCCCTTTCTTCCACTCTCCATTCCAGAAGTCGGTTGGAGTTGGTGCTGGGGTATCCTGGTGTTGGTGGCCGGTCCGGTATTTTGGCCAGCCACATGTCCAAGTGTTTCTTGAAGGTGTCTGGAGACACCCCGGTTATGTTCCTGAGAGGGGCTGGTATACAGTTGAACAGTCTGGTTCCATTGTATGTAAAGCTGTGATGGATCAGGGATTTGATTTTTTGTGTTGATCCCGGCGTAGTCCTCACATAGCACAGCCTCCCTCGCCTTTGGTGCTGAGTCTCTTGGATGTTTGGGTTTGGTACCTTTTTTTCCAAAATCTTCCAGACGTAGATGATGATGTATCTCTCCCTACGTCTTTGAAGTGAGTACAGCTGCAGCTCCTTAAGTCTCTCCCAGTAGTTAAAGTGTTGAACCCATGGATTTTACTGGTGAATGTCCTCTGGGTGGCTTCAATTTCTGTTATTTCTCCTACTTTTTGGGGAGACCAGAGCTGGGAGCAGTACTCCAGTCGTGGTAGGACCAGTGACTTCCACAATGTTATTCCACAATGTTATCAACTGATATTTTATGAACTTGCCACATCTTTTCACCTACCAAGGTTTTAGTGACTACAAAGAGAGTTGCTAGTTTTGTGGAAGTTTAACATACCACTTATTCTTGACTGAAACTGATAGTCATATTTTCCGCATTTTGTGAGGCTAAATAATAAGTCCTCATTTTGTGGTTTTTAGTGGAATGTTTCTTTATGTTATGGGTTCGAACCTCGCTCGTAATGTAACATGGTGCCGTGTGACCAGGATTCCTTTCTTTCCCTCGTTTGGTAGTAATTGAGAACATTAGTGAAACATTAAGTCCCTCGATAGGACATCGCATACTCATCTCATCCATCTCGTTTCGTTCTGTTTATGAGTTGAGAGCGCTGTGTCAGCCTCTACGTTCTTTAATGCCAATTATTCGTGTTTCTCACTCATCCTAATTTGTCATACATTCTCTCGTTCATCCATTGTTCATAGCATTCAATAATGGAATTTAAAGTTAGTGAATTTGTCGCTGACCCCTCCTTGAGCACCTTGTCTGTGTCGAAGCTCAGAAAAGTAGACTGGATTGCCTTAGCCACAGAGTATGATGTACCTTACAAAACTAGTAATACCAAAGGTGAGATTAGAAAGAGTGTGATTGGGAAATTGGTAAATACTGGTGTTTTGTCTGAGACAGCCTATCAGTTGTGTGCAGAGGAAGGAGGTAGTGATGCATGGATGAAAGTGAAACTATTAGAGCTGGAGAATGCAAAAGCTGACAGAGAACAGAGAAGGCTTGAAATTGAACATGACAGTGAACAAAAACGGTATGAGCGTGAACAAAAACAGCGTGAAATTGAACATGAGCGTGAACAAAAACAGCGTGAAATTGAACATGAGCGTGAACAAAAACAGCGTGAAATTGAACATGAGCGTGAACAAAAACAGCGTGAAATTGAACATGAGCGTGAACAAAGACAGTATGCGTTTGAACAAAAACAGCACGAGTTTGAACAAAAACAGCGTGATATTGAACATGAGCGTGAGGAGAAACAACGTGAGAGAGAGCATGATGAGCGCATGTTAAAGTTAAAAGCTGAAGAAAACCGGAATCAAAGGGATTCGGTTGCAAATAAACCATTTTCTGATAAGGGTCATAGTTTGAAATTTGTCCCTAGTTTTGATGAGACTGACCCGGAGAATTTCTTCATCCTTTTTGAGAAGGCAGCCAACCAACTCAAGTGACCAAATGATCAGTGGGCATTTCTAGCCCAGACTGCTTTCATAGGTAAAGCCAAGCAGGTTTACACCAATCTCCCCATTGATTCCTTGACCTATGAAACTCTTAAAACTTCAGTCTTAGCAGTGTATGATCAGGTTCCTGAAACTCATCGTCAGTGTTTCAGGGATATGAAGAAAGGTGAAAAACAAACCTATCTAGAATTTGTAAAGGAAAAAGAGCTAAAGTTTCTGAGTTGGTTGAGAGCCAGTAAAGTGACAACCTTTGAGCAGTTGTGCCAGCTAGTTATGCTTGAAGAATTTCTCCGCAAAGTCCCCTACCCCTTAAAACTTTACCTCCACGAGAGAGAGGTGCAATCTGTAGACAGGGCGGCTATTTTGGCTGAAAATTA
This sequence comes from Paralithodes platypus, assembly GCA_032716605.1. NCBI lineage: Eukaryota > Metazoa > Arthropoda > Malacostraca > Decapoda > Lithodidae > Paralithodes > Paralithodes platypus. The sequence continues at coordinate 15,506,827 of CM064514.1, read as the reverse complement.
CAGATTAACTCATGGCGATTCTTATTTCAGGACAGGACAGAGAGGGCCTGGCAACCGACCACCGTCTGGTGCTGGTCCTCGTGATGGTGGTAGTTTCCAATCTACTGGTGGTAGGTCTGGTTATGGTGGTGTCTCCCAACTAGTTTCAAGGGTAGCATCTGGGGGCAATGGATCTGATAAAAAGGAATTTAACAAAACTTCTCTTTCTTCCATTAAACCTCCTGGACCCTTAGTTTGTGCCTACTGTAAACAACCTGGACATTTTATCAGAGAGTGTCCCAAATTAAAGTTAAAAGAGAAAACCCGTAAACCAGAGAGTAGTGCTGTTCTAGCCTCTTCCCTTGTACTTCATCCAAATAAAGTAGCAGTATCCCCTTCTACTCCACCTGTGTTGAGTGCATGTTCTGACTCTGATGGCTCTCACAACCAGGTTTTCCCTAGTATACCACCTAGCTGTTCTAACCAGTTCCAACCTTTTCTTTCCACAGGATCAGTTTCCTCTACTGACGCTTCCACTGACTATCCCATTCATGTTTTGAGAGACACAGGAGCCTCTCATAGCCTCTTGGTAAGAGGATTGGTGCCCAGTATTGAGGACTGTTTGCTGGGCCAGAGTATACTCATTCAGGGAGTCAGTGGGTGTCTTGTTGTTCCTTTGGCTAGGGTGTATCTAAAAACTGATTTAGCTAGTGGTTACTTTACTGTTGGAATTCAAGATTCCCTACCTGTAGAAGGAGTGAACTTTTTGATGGGCAACGATATCGCCGGTGGCAAAGTGATACCAGACCCCATAGTTACCGCCACTCCCTCCTCTGATAACAACACTAAGCAATTAGAAAGTCAGTATCCCAATTTGTTTCCCTCATGTGTAGTGACTAGGAGTGGGGCTGGTCACCACAGTAAGAAGGACAAAGTTGATCCTGATAGTGTTGACCTAGACACTTCCTCCCTATTTCCTGATGTAGAGTCAGAGGATATTAGCAAGATTCCCATTGATTCTGAAACTCTCAAAGAGGCTCAGAAGCAGGACCCTGAACTGGCAATATATTTTGATAGGGCTGTGGAAGTCAGATATAGGAAACTATCCTCAATGCTTCTATCTAAGTAATGGTACCCTGATGCGCAAGAATAGACCTCCCAATGTGCCAGCTGATGAGCCCTGGCAAGAGGTGCATCAAGTAGTTGTGCCACATAAGTATAGAGTAGACATAATTTCCATTGCTCATGACCTTAGTGGTGGACATTTGGGTGTCAACAAGACTTATGACAAAATTCTCAATGATTTCTTTTGGCCGAGGATGAAACAATCTGTGAAGTCTTATTGTAAAACTTGTCATGTGTGTCAACTTGCTGGGAAACCCAACCAGCCCATCAAGCCTGCACCCTTAAATCCCATCCCTGTAACGGATGAACCGTTCAGTAAAATCATAATTGACTGTGTAGGACCTTTGCCAAGAACCCGTAGTGGGAATGAGTACTTGTTGACTGTCATGTGTTCCACCACTAGGTATCCAGAAGTGTTCCCCTTGAGGCGTATAACATCAAAGAATGTAGTAAAGGCGCTTAGTAAATTTTTCACCCAGTATGGAATACCCCGTGTGGTACAGTCTGATTTAGGAAGTAACTTTACCTCTCAGCTCTTCAAGCAAACCATGGAAGAGTTGGGAGTACACCAGTACCATTCCACTGCCAGTCACCCACAGTCCCAGGGGGCATTAGAAAGGTTCCATCAGACCCTCAAATCAATGCTCACTAAATATTGTGAAGAGAACAATGGCGACTGGGATGAGGGCATCCATTTTGTGTTGTATGCTGTAAGAAGCAGGGTACAAGATTCTCTAGGATTTTCACCATTTTCCCTAGTTTTTGGTCATGAGGTCAGAGGTCCCTTGAAAGTGTTAAAAGATACTTGGATCAATGCTAACTCTAATAAACATCTTCTCACTTATGTGCATCAATTTAAATCTAGACTGAGTTCTGCAGTAGAACTAGCTATGAACAATTTAGAGAAATCTCAAGATAAAATGAAAGTGCAGTATGATAAGACTACAGTTGTCAGAGAATTTCAGCCAGGAGATCTAGTGCTTGCCTTTCTGCCTATACCTAAAAAGCTGCTACAAAGCAAGTACCATGGTCCATATGTTGTGCTTAAGAAAACAAGTAATGTGAATTATGTTTTAAAAACTCCTGATCGTAGGAAGTCGGAAAGACTAGTACATGTTAACCTGCTGAAAGCCTATCACTGCAGAGATCCAGATAAGGTATTAAACTTTGAATCAGTAGCACAGTTTGAAGGTGAACTAGAGGATCTAAAGATCAAGGAGCATAATGACATCCAGTTGCCTCTTGATAACAAATTGCAAAACTCGGACTTCTTGACTAACCCCCATTTAAAATTCAAGCACTTGTTGTCTGACCAAGGTGAAGACTTGGAGTACCTGCTTTCCGAGTTTCCACAGCTGTTTGGTGATGTTCCCCAGCAGTGTCCCCTGGTGGAACATGATGTGGTCCTGATGGAGGGGGCCACTCCCATCAAACAACATCCCTACCGCGCCAATCCAGAGAAGCGAGCGGCACTTCAACAGGAAGTGGACTTCCTACTCGCCCATGGATTGGTGGAACGGAGCGACAGCGAGTAGGCCTCTCCATGCCTACTCGTGGACAAACCTGATGGCACATTTAGGATGTGTACGGATTATCGCCGGGTAAACCAACTCACCCGCCAGGAATGCTACCCTCTGCCACGGATCAACGACCTGTTGGACCGTTTGGGAGGAACGAAGTACATCTCCAAGATTGACCTGCTGAAGGGTTACTACCAGATAAAACTATCGGAGAGGGCCAAGAGAGTGTCTGCATTTGTCACCCCGGACGGGCTATTCCAATACACCGTCATGCCTTTCGGTATGGTGAATGCGCCCGCCACCTTCCAGCGACTAATCCACCGGGTGACAGATGGCCTCTCGGGCGTCCAATCCTACCTCGACGATATTGTGGTCTACAGCGAATCCTGGCAGGATCATCATCACCAGCTACAGAGTCTCTTCTCCAACTTGGCCAGGGCGGGACTCACTGTCAACCTTGCCAAGAGTGAGTTCGGCCATGCCAAACTAATCTTTCTGGGTCACGTGGTAGGAGAAGGGGAAGTCAGCCCTATTTCTGCCAAAGTCGAAGCCATTTCAACACTGCCTATTCCCCAGGACCGCAAGGCAGTAATGCGCTTCTTGGGTATGGCTGGGTACTATCTGAGATTTGTACCCAACTTCGCTGACCTCTCCGCCCCCCTAACAGACTTGATTAGTCCCAAGAGAAAATTTGTGTGGACCCCAGAATGCCAAACTTCATTCACAAAGATTCGTTGCCTATTAGTCAATGCACCTATTCTGAAGTCCCCTCAGTTTCATAAACCGTTCATAATTCAGGTGGATGCTAGTGATGTTGGTGTAGGAGAAGTTTTGTTACAGTACAGTGATGCTGAGATTTTGCATCCAGTTTGCTATGCATCCGGTAAACTCAAACCTTATCAGAAACACTACAGCACTATTGAAAAAGAGTGTTTTGCCTTGCTCTTTGCAGTGGATAAGTTTAATGTGTATCTTAGTGGTTCACATTTTCCCGTGAAAGTGTTTACTGATCACAACCCCCTGAAATTCTTGTATAAAATGAAAAACTCGAATCAGCGGTTAATGAGATGGTGCTTGGCATTGCAACCATATAACCTTGAAATTCACCACATAAAGGGAAAGAACAATATTATCGCGGACATGTTGTCCCGGAACTGAATGAGAACAATTTTAGTTGTTAGAGCTATTTTGCCAGCAATAATTTGTAAGTTTGTTAATGTGATTTTGGTTTTGGTTTATGGTTTGGTGAATGGTATTAGGTTTAAAATTATTGTATTAGGATTTAGATTTAGTTTCGCTTCTCTTATAAATCTCTTTGTGAGGGAGGTGTTAGGGATTTCTATTTCATTCAAGTGTCACTGGTTGTAATTGAGGTATTGTGCTTGTTATGGTGGGTACGATCTTTAATTATTTATGATTGAACATCGTATGCAATGTTATGAGCCCTGTATAATTAATTCGACCTGTAGACAGCTTAGTTTCATATAGGAAGATATTTTTGTTCAAGAGTGTACAGGAACGAGTGAGATGTGGAATTAGGAGGCTTAGTGCAGACTACCCCCCCTTTCGTTCACATTCCATTCTACCCCCTATCGTCCTACACTCGTAACCCTATTCATTCTCCCCCCTTTCTTCCAACCCCCTTGCTCTTCTTCGTTGCCTGACGTACGAATGATATTGATTATAACTAGGTAATAATGTATTTGGCTTTTCTAATCATAAGTAATGTTTACAAGATATATCATAGAGTTCTTGGTAAAAGTAATACTTTAATTCAGCAAGTATATAAGGAGTTGAGATTAATACAGTTAGAGAAGTTGATATCAGAGCCAGGTGCGCTAAGGTTATATAAACCGCTAGTACCGTAACCACAGGTAGTGTATTCTCCACCACCATCTTAAGCTGACCTGCCCTGAGTTTGTTTGTAAAAGAATCACCATGAGTTGAATGAGTATCGCCTAGGATTTTTCTATGTTCATTGATTGCTTTCACTTACTCTCTTGGAGGGTATTGATATAACTATGTATTATTTTTCTTAAGAGTTTCTTTATTATATCACATCAATGTTTCTCAAATTTGATATTTTCACTAGAAGTAACTTTTGTGTATAATTAATCATTTAAATAAATTATAATTATATTTTACATACTCTTTACATTTTACATTTATATGCTAATATATTATTCTTTTGTTTGTTGGGATAAATTTAAGTCAAAGTAACTAAAGATAACTAATTCTGAACGAGTGATAAGAAAGGAATAACTTTGGGGTTTTTAGGCTAAAACAGCCATTTGATATCAACTGATATTTTATGAACTTGCCACATCTTTTCACCTACCAAGGTTTTAGTGACTACAAAGAGAGTTGCTAGTTTTGTGGAAGTTTAACATACCACTTATTCTTGACTGAAACTGATAGTCATATTTTCCGCATTTTATGAGGCTAAATAATAAGTCCTCATTTTGTGGTTTTTAGTGGAATGTTTCTTTATGTTATGGGTTCGAACCCCGCTCGTAACGTAACACTGCGGTAGCCCACGCATAAAAAAAAATCCGCCCGCGCGATTTAAACCCTTTGATTTTAATTTTGCCTCATAAGAGACCTCCCGGACTCCTAACCAAAATACGTTTTGCCTCATATGAGGCCTCCCGGATTCCATGGGTTAAAGAGGGAAACAGTTGTTTAGTTGCCTAATAGATTAGCTATAGCTAGGGAAGGACACTAGTCCATTTGAATAATTTATTAAGTTGTGTAAAAAGGAAACTGTAAGGTAAGACACTAGTCCAATGTGAGTTGCGTTATTATTAAGTCTCAAAGAGTTATTCCGTGTATGTGTCTGAAGCACGGTTCATCTTTTGTTAGTACGATAATTGATTAAGGTGAAAGGTAACCTAGCGTGTTGGTAACAGGGTTACTTGAGAGTAAATTCAGAAGGGGTAATTGAGATCAAGATTGTAAACCCATATGGTGAAGTAACTGGGTGACAGAACCCAATAGTGTCATTAAGATAAATATTGTAAGCCTATATTGTGAAGTAACTGGGTGACGGAACCCAATAGGGTCATTGAGATAAATATTGTAAGCCTATATTGTGAAGTAACTGGGTGACGGAACCCAATAGTGTCATTGAGATAAATGTTGTAAACCTATATTGTGAAGTAACTGGGTGACGGAACCCAATAGTGTCATTGAGATAAATATTGTAAGCCTATATTGTGAAGTAACTGGGTGACGGAACCCAATAGTGTCATTGAGATAAATATTGTAAGCCTATATTGTGAAGTAACTGGGTGACGGAACCCAATAGTGTCATTGAGATAAATATTGTAAGCCTATATTGTGAAGTAACTGGGTGACGGAACCCAATAGTGTCATTGAGATAAATGTTGTAAACCTATATTGTGAAGTAACTGGGTGACGGAACCCAATAGTGTCATTGAGATAAATGTTGTAAACCTATATTGTGAAGTAACTGGGTGACGGAACCCAATAGTGTCATTGAGATAAATGTTGTAAACCTATATTGTGAAGTAACTGGGTGACGGAACCCAATAGTGTCATTGAGATAAATGTTGTAAACCTATATTGTGAAGTAACTGGGTGACGGAACCCAATAGTGTCATTGAGATAAATGTTGTAAACCTATATGTGAAGTAACTGGGTGACGGAACCCAATAGTGTCATTGAGATAAATGTTGTAAACCTATATTGTGAAGTAACTGGGTGACGGAACCCAATAGTGTCATTGAGATAAATGTTGTAAATCTATAATGTAAGTAACTGAGGTGACGGAAACCAATAGTGTTATTGAAGTAAAGATTGTGAACCTAAATTGTGAGGTAACTGGGTGGCGGAACCCATATTATATGCGAGAGAGACATTGTAATCTCATTCGGTAATCTGTACGATTTGATGTCATTGGGGAGGTACTTGTGTAGTAACGACGGTTGTGTCAAAGGAGTAAATAGATTCTATGTATTGAGGAGATAGATTTTATATGTTATAGCCTTGGTATTGAGAAAGGATACAAAAGGCTCAGTAAACGTGGGAAAACCTAAAGAGTAGAGGAAAGAATAACACTGTTTTTAGTTAGGCAAAGAGCCAATGGTTCATTGGGCTCTGGTATCAATAAAAGACACAACAGGGGTTTGATTTATTTATTTAGGATTAATCACTAATAACGGGTCGTAGGATCGAAGCCGACTTGAGTCAATACCTGAATAGCGGGGATTCAGTTAGGGAGTAACAGGAACTTTAGGGGTCCAAAGTACAACCTAGCATGAATCGGCGTAATATTCAATCTGCGTCTTGAACTCATCTCGGCCCGAGTCAAGAACCTATTATTAGAATAGTTAGGAAGTCTGTTAAATGAAATATACGAACTTCTAAATAACTGTCGAATTATCCCCCGTAGTAGTAGCATAACTAATTTAGAATTAAATACTACAATTATTATTATTATTATTATTATTATTATTATTATTAAAAGTGGGCCATACCAAGATGGAATTAGGACACTTATAAAACATTTATCATAATGTCACCTTTCCTCATAACTTTGGTTATCATTAGAAGATAATATTCAGTTTTGGAAGGACTTCTGAAAGTCAACAAGCAAATGTTAAACATAAAATAGGTCACTGTTCACATGAGCAAATATTATTCAGCTGACAGTAAACAAATAATTAAATAAATAAATAAATATAAGACAGGAGAAGTAAATGGCAAGTATTCAATATTTCATTCAAGCAAGGCCTTCCTAAGGGTTAAGTGCCCCATTAATTACTCCTTCCATTCGTCGATACATTAGGCTACCATAGCGCAGTTGAAATATATGTAGGCCTACATGCTCAGATTAATATGCAGGATTCAAAACTGCATGATAAATCATAGGCTTGTCCATATTTCTTTAACTCTCTTAATAGCGTAATGCATAGTGCGCGGAATTTCGATGTGAGTATCCTGGGTTCGAGTCCTCGGAGTGCCACATGTATTTGTTGATTTCATTAATTGAGTTTAGATGTGAAGTTGGTTGGTGTAAAAAACATAATAATTCATTCTGGTTCAGGAGCAATTTATAGTGAGGCCTTCCTAAGGGTTAAGTGCCCCATTAATTACTCCTTCCATTCGTCTATACATTAGGCTACCATAGCGCAGTTGGAATATATGTACATGCTCAGATTAATATGCAGGATTCGAAACTTCATTATAAATCGTAGGCTTGTCCATATTTCTTTAACTGTCTTGATAGCGTAATGCATAGTGCACGGAATTTCGATGTGAGTATCCTGGGTTCGAGTCCTCGGAGTGCCACATGTATTTGTTGATTTCATTAATTGAGTTTAGATGTGAAGTTGGTTGGTGTAAAAAACATAATACTTCAAGCACAGCCAAAAATATAACTGATATATGGTAAAATAAAAGAAATTTCAGCTGAGTCTTACGTTGTACAAAATAAGTAAGAAAAAGATACCATCTTCATAACCCCATAACAATATAGGAGATCAATACCTCTGTTAAATTAATTTATAAGGATTAAAATGGATCATTATAGAAACTAAAAACATTCATAATGACAATCTTTGATGTCCATGATTTATTAACCCGGCAAGCGCAATAAGCCTCACATAAGTATCTGTACAGCGTAAACGATAGGCCTCACAGAAGCAAGGCCATGAAATTACCCTTCTAAAATGCCCCACAAGCACTCAAAACAAAGCAATATGTGATCAGGTGAGATAATTCTTCTCTAGTACCTCCTAACACTCCTCCACATGTATCCCAACCCCCCCTTTCTCCCCCTCCTCAATTATCAGCTATATTTCCTCTTATTTCCCTTATTTATCGGCTAGTTTCCGCGCCAACTATCATAAGGCCGGCTCGGCGAGAGGGGTGAATCATATTCCGACCATCTAGCAGTCTGAGATCTCTCCCAGGCTGCTCAGTAGCTTGCGAGACATTGCAGGGGTATGATGTATGTCTCACACACAGCCGCCTCAGAATACGGCAGCCCGGCGAAAATATACTTTTTCCACCAGGCAATTGCTGTTCCCACTTTTGTTATTGCTCTTGAATGTTCATATGTTTATCATATAAGTAAAATAAATGCACTTGGAGAAGAAATAATGTTTTATGTAGTAAATATAACAAATTCTGTCAGAATCGAAGTGCCGGGACTTTTAAACACCTCAATTACGTGCTCCTCGGGTTAATGTCAAATGCACTTTTGAAAACTTATAATTCTGTAAAAGTCTATCTTGCAAACAATTAAAGTTACCATAAAAAATGCATACTTGGAGGACATAGCTTACACCGATAATCACAATATAATATGGATAACTAGTCACAACTAAACACAGTTCAAAGATTAAAAAACACGGTAGAAGAAATGGAGAGTAATACAGAAGAAAGGAGTGAAAAATAAACTAAGAGAAATGGTGTATATAGTAAGACAGTGTAATTGAAAAGTGAGGAATGAATGAGAGATAAGCAAAGTAAAAGAAGTAAAGGGATAAGTATAGGACAAAGATAAATGAGGGACACATACAAGAGTATACAATTATAGCTAAAATGTAAAAAATAGAGAAACCGGGAAAAGTTGGTTATGAACACAGCTACATAATACACAAGTTTTCAGTTGCTATGATTGCTACATGGCGGTCAAATTTTATTTGTACAAGCCAGACAAATTTTGCTTAATGTTTGTATTGGGTAGAGTCATGAAATTGGGCCAAGAGGTCAAACTGTTTAATAACATGCTGGTATCCTATGAATACAGTCACCAAAACTAATTTAATTAATTCAAAACTTAACAAAGTTAATTTTCTTACATGTCTGATCATGTGAAGGATGTCAGTGACACCCTCTATTTATGTAATAGAAGATAGACATTTCCAAAAGACACAATGTTTTGGTTACTACTGATAATTGAAATTTGATAACTATATGTAAACAATATTTATTGATTGAACTGAAGATCGGTACATAAATCAGAGGGGTACTTTTACTTAACACATGGTACTTATAAGAGGACATAATTATTGTCTATTGATGGTGTACATGCTATACTGGAATGAAAACAATTCTATGGCATACAAGAGAATACCTCCCCCATTTAGCTCATGCCTCGCACCTAAAGTCTTAGCCCTGTCTTATGGAAAATCTTGGCTATGTCCTTGAATATGAGAAAATTAAGAGCTAAATAAAGGCAAGCAAAATGTAAAGGAGAAGGGTGTATTAGAGATTTTTGCTTGGATTTTGAAAGAGATGTGAAATGAAATATTCACAAAGGTATAGTGTGATGCTCACAACACTTGTGCAGAAGCCAGAAATTGACAGCAAATGATGAGAACATTTCCAACGGAGAGCTGTGTAAACATATATTGTACAAAGTAGCCAGAAAGCTTGCTTGCCATGGCCATCCTATTATTTTTTAGTGGCCCCTTCATCATTGACGATAAGACTTAAACATTAATGGCACTCTTTCAACTCACAGGGGAGTGTTCAAATCACCCGCCCCCGAAGCGTAAGAGACCAACATCGTAAGTGTACGCTCATAATTTCTTACAGACTCGTCATTATGAAGCGGATGCCGACTACGAAAAAAACAAAATAAAAAGTATTGGTACTCTAAATCTGCTATGCTTTCCATCGTGTGGATGTTGATAGCGTGGGTTTGCCCCTAAACGGTGATGCGTCACTTCCTCCTTCTCGCTTCGGAGTTCGCTGTCGACGGACGTGTTGTTCCGACCTCTCTTTATTTTTCATTCTATCGTGTGGAATAGTGAGTCTTTTGCTCATTTGTGTTATCTGAGATGTTTTAGAATAGGTTTAGATTAGACAGGTCGGGCGTGCAGTCGACACGACCCCTAGGAGTATGTTTATTAAGGGTGTTATGTGTTGGCGTCTCCTCAGGTCCCCTTGGCCGAGGCTGCCATTTATTTGTATTGTTGCTGCTCTAATTTTAAGCCTAGATAGCAGTGTTGGAGGCTTTTTTATATTCAGGGCAACGCTTTTCGGCCACCTTTCTGGTGGGTTAAGCGTTTTTTTTATTCTTCGGCAGAACATATAGTTTAACCCTTCCTACCCGGGCAGCCTTTCTTAATGACGGAGGCTGTATCCGGGCGATCTGGCTGAAAACACAACAAAAGTAAACTAAGGCTAATCTCGCTTAATATACTACCTACAATAATCAAATATATGTCAAAATGGGCGCCTTACCTTTCCGCGTCGAATGGCGTTGAGTAGAGCTTTCTAGCTCAAGTAGTTCCGGAGTTATGGTGATGGAAGTGGAGGTAACTTTTGCCGCGTATTTACCTCGCCGCGTTCGAACACTCAACCGCGGCCCAGGCTACGACGAACGTTTTGACTCGTCGCTCTACCTTGAATTATGGCGGAAGCGATTTTTTAGTGTTTTATTGTTTATTATGCCATATATTATTGTTATGATATTTTCACTCAATAAATATATTTTTCTGAAGTAATTTGTGTCTCTGTCACTTAGACTTAGTTTTATAGTCATTATTATAGTAGTTATGATTATTTATACTGGACTATGGTAATTGATAGTGTCATTTTAACTTCTTTATTGTTAGGAATATATATTTTAGTGTCACTTTCACTTGTTCATATTGTTCTGAAGGCACTTATTATTACTTATGTGTCTCTTTCACTTATACTTAGTTATATTATTATTATTGAGTGTCACTATCACTGTCACTTACACTTCAATAGTTTGCCAGAGTGTGGAAATCATTGAAGCAGGTGCCGGCACACAGTCCCACCTCACACTCGAGGAATTGCCAAGTGGTTTTTGTGGGTTTGCGGGGTCGTCGAGTTGTGCGGCTGCACAGATAGCACCTCTTCTGCATCCTTATTCGGCTGTTAGGACCCTGGAAAGGAAGGGCGACGAGCTGGTGCTTTCTGAAGAAGTCGGCACACCCTATTCTGTCCATCATGCCTGGTCCTTGTAGTGGCCTCCCTGGTGTACCCGCATGTTTTACCAGGAGCTCATGTATCAGCTGCTTTTGGAAGGTCCGCAGGCTCTTGTACTTGATGACTGGACACCTCAAACGGTAGATGTTGTACGCGTTGAGGACAGACATATCTACTGTATGCAGGACAAACTTCTTGTACCACCTGCAAGATGTTCGCAGGCAGTCTATGAAGCCCATCTGCATGTCGGACTTGTCGACGAGGCGCATGTTCAGGTCATAGTCAGAACAGCAGCTGGTTTTGTGATAGGGTTCTTCGTTTTTCGGTCCACCTTCCCTGTGGGGACCATCTCTGCTTTGTGGCATGTGGTGAGGAGGTTGGCCTTGCGCTGGTCATGCCAGTGGATGGAGAGGATGGGGCCACTCTTCTTATGGAATATGTCCGTCTTCTTAGTTTTTGTTGGGTAGGCTGGCATGCCCTTCCTCTTCCCCTTCACTGTGCCGACAGTTCCGGTCTTGCGGTCATGGAGGTACTTGGCGAGGATAGGCAACGTGTAATAATTGTCGGTATAGAGGACGTGGTTGTCATGGAAGTACCTCTCCATCATCCTCTTTACCACAGCGCCGCCAAAACCAATGAGGGGGTCAATCTCCACCTCACCACCCTTGCCGCTGTAGACTATAAAGTCCAGCACATATCCCGTCTTGCAGTCGCAGAGGACGAAGAGCTTGATGCCGAAGCGGTGTCTCTTTGACGGGATATACTGTCGGAAGTGCAGCCTACCACGGAACAGGACCAGAGACTCGTCGATGCACAGCTTCTGAAATGGAATCAGGTAGGTGGAAAACCGATGACGTATCATGTCATACAGTTGCCTGATCTTCCAGAGTGTGTCGGGTTCGTGGACATGCATGTTATTTGTCAGGTGGAAATATGAGAGGATGTTGAAGTACTTATCCCTTGATATGAATTTGCCAAATGCTGGAGTCGTTGTGAGGTCGCCAGTTATCCAGTAGTCGGCCAGAACGTGCTTCTTTATGTGTGTCATCAGCATTGTGAGTGCCAAGAACACATATAATTCTGCCACAGTGAGAGCTCTCCATGCCACCATTTTTGCACTTGTCTTCCTGCCAAGAAAGTTTGAACAGATAGCCTGGTGGTGATTTGTCTCTTTGACAAGGTATTCCATGACTTCATTGTCGTAGAAGCCACAGAAAAGTTCACTGGGGGTGGCATTTGGGCCACAGGGATATGCTGGTGACACCCCAGAACCCTGTTGTACCTCGTCAAAAGCAGGAAAATCTGGCACAAAATCTGCCCCATCTGACCACACAAACATTTCAGCAGCTCGAGGACGAGGACGTGGAGTTGCAGCAGGCACACGCCCTGGACGCCCTGGACGCCCTGGCACACGCCCTTGGACACGCGGATGCCCTGGCGGACGCCCTGCACGCCCACGCCCAGGCCCAGGCCCAGGGGCAGCGGCGTCGGCAGGCTGACCACGTTCACGACCTCGCCCTATGACTCTTCTTGTCGGGACTTCCTCTTCCTCTTCGTTTTCCTCTTCCTGAGGCGACGTCAGGTCATCTGGGGCAATGTCGGGGTCGTCAGCAGTCTCCTCAGGAGTCAACTCTGGTGAAGAATAGACCGGGCGTCGGCGGCGTGGGGCTGCGGGAGGTTGAACAATGGGAGCCTCGGCCTCGGGAGTTGGGCTCCTTTTGCGGCTAGCCGTGGACTTTTCCGCAGGAAATAATGACCTACGATGCGGGGCCTGTGGTGGCACACTGTGGGAGGCCAATGACGCACTTGTAGAGGCCCTTTGGTCATCCTGAGGGACAGATGAAGCCGAGGGCTGTGGGTGGCCCTCCCGGCGTCCCGGGTCAAGGCGTCGTGACAAAGGAATGCGGGTGGTTGCTAGGCCTGGGTCGGCGTCATTCTCACTATCTACGCTTTCCCTCACTTTTTCTGCCTCCCTGCGTGCTTTCTTGGCTGCACTTTTCACTAAAGACTGTTTATAAAAGTATTTACCCACTTTCAAGGGCGTACGGGCAGGCAAAGGGGAAGGTCCTGGCGTAGGGCTAGGCCTAGGCCTACCCTGACCTACGAAACTAGGCGAAGGGGTTGGCTCTAGCACACTTGGTACTTCAATAGCACCTTCCTCCACCACTTCCACATCAGGATCATCACTACTATCACCCCCCTCAAATTAATCAACATTGTCATCATCACCAAATCCCACAAAATCGTCAATTTCGCTCCCACTTCTACTCTGAATATAGAGGTTTTTGTCCACAGAGCTTTCACCACTGCTCAAATCCTGGTTGAAAAGTTCACGTTGTATTGCACTATCACTTAGCAAACGTTTCACTTTCCTTAGTTTCTTTTTCTTCTCGGTTGGCAGAGGCGTAGATGTTGCAAGCGGGGTAGCACTGGGACGCGCGGGAGATTGCACAGTATCGGACGCGTCGGAATTCATTTTTTTGCTATAGATCTCAATGGCGGCAACGTAGGAACTGATAAACCTGGTAGTTGAGGCTTGGTGGCGCTACGATCGCCCCCGCAAAGTAAAATTTGCCCGCGCGAATTTTAAAGCACGCTTTCAAGCAAATGCCTTAGGTAAGGCATACCGGGTTGCGGCCCTTCAGCCGCGCTGTCCTTACCTAAGGCAGCCCGGGTAGGAAGGGTTAAGGGTGGCCTTACGTTATGGGGAACCTTCTTTAGGTATCTGCGCCGTCTTCCCTGCGCTTTCCCTCACTTTTTCTGCCTCCCTGCGTGCTTTCTTGGCTGCACTTTTCACTAAAGACTGTTTATAAAAGTATTTACCCACTTTCAAGGGCGTACGGGCAGGCAAAGGGGAAGGTCCTGGCGTAGGGCTAGGCCTAGGCCTACCCTGACCTACGAAACTAGGCGAAGGGGTTGGCTCTAGCACACTTGGTACTTCAATAGCACCTTCCTCCACCACTTCCACATCAGGATCATCACTACTATCACCCCCCTCAAATAAATCAACATTGTCATCATCACCAAATCCCACAAAATCGTCAATTTCGCTCCCACTTCTACTCTGAATATAGAGGTTTTTGTCCACAGAGCTTTCACCACTGCTCAAATCCTGGTTGAAAAGTTCACGTTGTATTGCACTATCACTTAGCAAACGTTTCACTTTCCTTAGTTTCTTTTTCTTCTCGGTTGGCAGAGGCGTAGATGTTGCAAGCGGGGTAGCACTGGGACGCGCGGGAGATTGCACAGTATCGGACGCGTCGGAATTCATTTTTTTGCTATAGATCTCAATGGCGGCAACGTAGGAACTGATAAACCTGGTAGTTGAGGCTTGGTGGCGCTACGATCGCCCCCGCAAAGTAAAATTTGCCCGCGCGAATTTTAAAGCACGCTTTCAAGCAAATGCCTTAGGTAAGGCATACCGGGTTGCGGCCCTTCAGCCGCGCTGTCCTTACCTAAGGCAGCCCGGGTAGGAAGGGTTAAGGGTGGCCTTACGTTATGGGGAACCTTCTTTAGGTATCTGCGCCGTCTTCTTTCCTTACGGTCCTGTCGTCGTGTGGTGGCAGCTGCTGGTTCGTCCTGGAGGTAAGAGTGTCGCCTGATCGTCTTCTACCTTGCCCTAGGCCACGTGGCCAGCCTCTGTGTAGGAAATGTTCATGGCCAGGATGTTATTGTATGATTATAATTATTGATACTTTTTAAGCCACAATGTGACCCTCTTCTATTCTAGAATATTGTGCTTAGAGTTGAGGGTGTCAGGAGACGTCCTGACATATATGTATATGTGTGTGTGTTTTAACTGTTTGCAAACTAGTTAAAACATGCAAAGGTTAGGATCTTTTTTCCCGACGGGACGTAAGTTGAGTACTGCCCCCGACGGGATTATCGCTAGCGGCGGTCTAGTGCACTTCGATCCAATCAACCAGTTCGTAGTCTTGAGCCAAGAACGAACTCCCGGCAGAAGGGGTAGGCTTCCACAGGGATTCCGGCGGAGCTGGAATGACTCACCTATATAATTTTCATTTTCCTCAAGCGGCAGGGAGATTTCTAATCTGTCGGCACAGCGGAAGAGTCATGGCTCAATTGTCAGCGGCAGAAGAGCAGTTGACCAAGTCCGTCCCGGCTGACTGGCACATACTGTATATAGGTCGGTGATATCCAATATCATAGATAAGCAGTCTCAATTCCTTCAGAAGGAAAAAAATGCAGTAATGTTTTTTTTTTCCAGGAGAATGCATGGGAAACTTAGAATGGTGAGACTAGCCATGTCTATTTTTCTGGTATATTCAAGGTATCGGTAATGTGTAAATGTATCTGGTTAGCCTTATTAGCATTGGTTCTTGGAATTTTCTTTTCCAGAAGTTACACGTTCTCCTCGGCAGTGAGCCCTGGACCGGTTAGCCGATAGCCGGCGGGGGAGTGGGTTGGACTTCCAATCATGGATCTCGTTACGTTTTGTGCTATAGCATTGTGTCATGGTATCCCTATTATTGGTCATAAACTATATTTAAGATGCATTACTTGCCTAGATTGTTCCAGAGGGCAGTGGGTAACTAAGAAATGCCATGTGTGCACAAAGCTCCGTAATGGTCTTATTACACACAAGGAGCCGGGATGTCATGGGATACTAGAAGGTATTCGCACGTGTTCCAATGACTATGCGAAAGATGTGGCCCATAAGGCATTATGTTGCGATGATGAAGTTTTGTGGGAACTCTTGATTATTAAGTCTCCGAACATTAAATCTGTCAAAGTCAGTAGTCGTTCTAGTAGCCACAAGAAACAATCTAAGGTACTTTCTAAAGAAACTGTGAGTTCTAGTGAGTCCTCGGATGAGGTTAGAAAAGCGAGTCGCCCCAGCCGGTCGTCGAAGCGGCCTACGCCTGATTCGGCTTATGAGCTTGTAAGGATCAGGTCTCAATCTCGGTCCCCCCTGCGAAAATCATCCTCTCACCAATCTTCCACCCGGGCAGTACCACCGGCGACGAAGAAGAGGAAAGTGATGCCGGCTAAGGCTTGTGAACAGGGTTCTTCTACATCCCGTATGGCTGGGTCGAGTGTACAACCCAAGCAACCGCATGAGTCGACACCTACCATCTCGACCCCTCTGCCTGAGTAGAATGTGCAATCCGGCCAGTCAGAGTTGGGTTCAGGGTCGGTGGAGACCACGCCGAGGGACAGGGTGATTTTGCCATTGGAAAGGCACAAGTTTGTGATTCCACGGAACATTGCACCTCAGGGTAGAGTCGTAGACCTCTGGGTACCAGTGCGCCTCAGGGTAGAGTACCACCTCAGGTTCTAGCCGAACACTATCGGGGCTATACTCCAACAGTTAATGTGAAAGGCGCTAGTGTAACATACCTACCCTCTTCCATACCTGATTTAGACTGGGGTACTTTTGCCCAAGACGTCCTGGAGCCCACTGTCCGGTCATCCCGGCAGCTAGAGGCGCAGTCTGAAGAGGCTATAGAACCTGCCGTCTGGAGTGAAGAGGTTCAATTTCTCTCACCCCGGCCGCCGGAGGAAAGGTCGGAAGTAACGATGGACTCTCAATCCATCTATGAAGTCTCAGACCACCTGGATTCTGGCCAGAGAATCGCTTCTTCTGGACGATCCAATGTTGAGTCACAAGTGTCTACAGATATATCTAAGGACTATGTAACTAGGGCAGATCTTGAAAGCGTGTTTGAGTCTTTTATAAGTAAATTTAGTGAAGTAAGATCGGTACCAGACCCTCCGGCACCTTCGGTTGCACGACCTTTGGGGTCAGTTCTTATTTCTACACAAGAGCAATTTACTCCCTTGTTACTCCTACTGTAGCCCCCTTGACGTCGTTATTACCGACCGCCAATGTACGTGTCGTGCCAGACGTAATTCCTCCCCCATTAGAGAAAATTCCCATCAGAAAAGGCCCTATGCCTTTGTTATATGGCCCAGATAGGTCATGGGTCGACATTGTTGCTCAAAATCCCCAAGTTGTGCAACCGACGGTCTCTGGGGAAATTCCAGTATCAGATCATTGGATTATTCAGGTAAATGAAGATAAGAAATTACGAGCAAAGAATATGTCGGGAGAAGTGTTGGATACACTGATTAAGGCTATACCTAATATTTATGCCCCTGATTTGTTCACATATTCAGCTTCTTCCTGCCCTTCCGCCAGCCACATCAGCAAAATTGTACTCTGACTGGTCTCGACATGATCGCTTTAATGATATCAAGTAACGTTTTAGTCTCACGCCAGAATTGGACACTAATTCTATTCGAGATCAGTCCGGCAGTGCAGCGTTGCAGATAGGGTCGGTAGGTTCGGGTCCGTGGCTCGAGTAGGCAGCTGAGGCCCAGAACTTTGCGGGAACAATCACTAATAAGTCTTCCCATCAAATACCCCAAGAGAATCACAACTGGTTTTCCCTTCCTGTTGCCATCGCCGGAGGAATACCGCAGGCTGTGTTAGATTTCCCCGAAGTTGTCCCTTTGTGAAATAAATGACCCATTTTCTAGTCCCACCCCTGTTCAACTTGATAAAGACTATAAATTGCGTCAAAAGGCTTGGAGGTTGTTGTCACAATTCTTAGTAAGTCATCAAATTGCTGAATCTCTCATTAGGACGTCTGAGGCAGTAGAGGCACCACAGGCCACGAAAGCCCTATCTCTCTCCCGGTGGCTTGTTCTGCAGAACTCCGTTCAGACTCTTGGCGACATTCGGATTGCCTTCTTAGAGGCAGTCCGGGCTAGGCAAGATTTGCGGGTGTTTCTGGTGAAAAATTCGCCGGCGGAGATAGGACATCGGGTGGTGCTGTCACCAGTGTTAACGCCTACTCTTGTTTGTCAGGAAACATGGAGGACTGTATTTAGCCTTCTTGACACTCATAAGACACCTGCCTCTGCGGCACGGAAGAAGTCTCCTAAATTTACTAAGCCAAAGTATACTTCTAAGAGTCATCCCAGTAGTTCTAAGTTTTTCCCTCATTCAAATCTCCTTCCACGCTGGGAGGCAGTGGCTCTACCAGAGGTAAGTCACAGAGTAAGGGTTGTTGTTGTTGTTGTTGTTCCCCAAGCTGCCTGGCCGAACAGCCCCAAGGCACCGAGCAAGGCCAACGCCATAACTGAGCGCCACCACAGAACCCTCCCTGCCGACCACAATAAAGCCTGGGTGACCGAAGCCACTCCATGGCGGGGAGCTGAGGAGGGTGCGGAAACGGCCGGGAAACCAGAGCCCCACCCAGGGCCCTGTGCCCCTCAGCAATTATGAAGAGAAAGTTGAGGGGCAAAGGAAAAATGTGACGCATTGGCTTCCAATCTAGGTAGATTGGGAGGTCAATCCACGGAACAGACGCCGTCACTTGAGATCTAGAAAATATATAAGTACAAGGAACAGTCAGAGTAAGCTATGGGTATGGCAGAGATCGCTCAGTTCTCATTCTGATAGACCAGCCCATCGCCACATGACTAGAACCCAATCCTCTCAGCATCAGCTAGGAAAGGCCCTAGAAAGCCGCCTTTGGCGGAGGGATAGCTCCCCTATTTCAACCTCTTTCGGGGTTGGGCACCCGCCCAGAGTAAGGGTTCAGGGAAGTGGTACAGAAGTCAGTCTAAGGGTAAGTCAGGACAAGAGTCACGGACCCCTACTACCAGCCAGCCGTCTACCTCCACCACTCTCCAGTAAAAAAACTAGAACATAAAGCTCTTTCACTCCCAGAGCCCAGGCAGGGCGAGTTGGATCAGAGTGTAGCTCTGCCGGACAAGTCCTGTTGCGTGACTGGAGAATTCCGGACGTGTCACTGGGCTTGGCCCCGGCGGACTTGGACAAGTACTGTGGTACGCAAGGGTATCACTTGGCGGTGGCTCCGGCGACCTCGATTACGTCAAACTTTCGAAGTCAACAATGTTTCTTTACAGGTGGAGTCACTAGTCCAAGAAATGATAACCAAGCGTATCATTGTTCCGGTCAATCCAATTTCCCTGTTTACACGTCCAGACTTTTTCTCGTGCCAAAGAGGGACAGCGCTCAGATGAGGCCAGTCGTAGACTTGTCTCATCTGAATCGCCATATTCGCAACCCTTCATTCAGAATGCTCACTGTGAATCAGATCAGACTAACTCTTCCGCCGCAAGGTTGGATGTGCTCATTAGACCTGACAGAAGCCTATTGGCATGTTCCAAGCAACAAAAGGTTTCAAAAATTCCTCGCTCTGAGGATCAGGCAGCAGACTTATGTCTTTCAACGAATGCCTTTTGGTCTGAACCTAGAATCTTCACCAAATTAGTCCGACAGGCTCTGTTACCACTTTTGCAACAAGGAATCACGATCATGTGGTACCTGGATGACTGGCTGGTGGTAGCAGAAACCGAGATTCAATGCCTCCAACATGTAAACACCATTCTACACCATGTCAAATCCTTAGGGTTCAATATCAACTTGGCAAAGTCGAATCTTGTCCCAACAAGGGTAATTCAGTGGGTGGGGCTGGTGTGGGACACGACACACCTAACTCTCAGTCAGAGTGTTGACAATTGAAACAGGTTCCGCAAAAAACTGTTTTCTACACAGCCTGACTACGACGAGGAAAGTGTGGGAGTCCCTCGCCGGCTCTCTCAACTGGATTCAACTTACTGTAAAGTTGGGCCGGTTGAAAGTAAAGAGGTTAATCTTGAAGGGAAACAGACATTTTCCGCTCTTGCCGGCGGACAAGTCATGGCATATCCCAAAGTTAATCCACAACTTACTAGCGGTCTGGGCAAGGCCGGAAACATTGCATTCAATTATGACGTGGACTTCTCCTCCTCCGACGGTATGGGTAGATACCGATGCTTCGAGGACACTGGGTTGGGGTTATCAGTCAAACCTCGGATATCAGGGTCAAGGTCTTTGGTCTCGATTCAAGGAGTTTCACATCAATGCAAAAGAGTTACTAGTTCCCCTGTTTTTCCTTCAGGCTCACGGTTCGACTCTAGTGGGGAAATCAATATTCTTTCGAATGGACAACCTGAATGCAGTCACATGCATTCAGAAGCAAGGGTCAACGAGGTCTCGAGTGTCGCTAGAGTTGTCGGAACAGATTTTTGTGTTGGCAGACAAGCTAGACATATCTACACGCATCATATCTGCCGGGCATGGCCAACGTTTGGGCAGATGCTCTGTCTCGGAGACAGAGCACCCTAGTAGAATGGAGGCTCAAGCAAACCATCTTTCAAAAGATGATTGTAGAGCCGTACCGTCTACAAGTGGATTTATTCGCGTCCGAGGAGAACCACAGGCTCCCTCTCTTCCTCACCTGCCAGAAGCGAATTCCGGCGGGAGGTCCAGACACATTACTGGTGGACTGGAACAAATGGAATTCCATCTATCTATTTCCTCATGTGTCAAGTAGTTCACAAACTACGGGATTATCGAGGCATAGTCTCGCTGATCGCGCCACTGTGGCCGGCCCAGGTGTGGTGATCCCAGTTGAAGAAGTGGTGCGAGAACCCGGTATCGCTCCCGATCTTGTACTTCCACTTGGAGAAAATTGGCAACCTAAAGACCTCGATGACTTTTGCATTATGGACATTCAAAGGGCCAAAATGGTTAGCCCCTTAACCCGTACTGTACCGTAGGATACAGTAATAAAAGTCCCCAGCAGTCCCAAGCAATGTGACCAAAATGACAGGAGAGACCACCTTTTCACCTCAAGAGATGAGGCAAGAATGGATCTATCACTTTTGTTTTTCTTATTTTTTACAAGACTTTAAAAAAAAAAAGAAAAAAAAAAAAAACAGTTAGCCTTGTACAGGCAGTTACAAGACAAGTACATTACTGACGGCTATAACCGTCGCTGGGACTGGGGAGTTACTTATCTACTGACGGCTATAGCCGTCGGTGGGATTGGACGGGCTAAGGGGAAAGCGTGACTAATAACTTCATTAATCAGCACACTCTTTCCACCAGACGTCAGTACCAATCACACTGGAAAGCTTTTACTACTTGGATAGTGGAAACTCACCAAACTGAAGCATCGGTGTCGTTAATTTTCAAATATCTTGATTATTTATTTGAGCATAAACGCTTGTCAGTAGTAACACTAAAGAATCACATGACTGCAATAAGAGTCCCCCTTTTTTTTACTTAACTGAGCTCTCCGTACCGCCGGCGGAGGAGAAGGGTTTCATGTGTGCATGTTTCAAACTTCCTCCACCACCACACCAGCTCATGCCTACCTGGTCACTTGACAAAGCCTTGTCATTACTTAATTCGCAGAAATACAGTCACAATCATACTTTCGATTTAATCCTAAAGAAAGCTGTGTTCCTTATAACCTTGGCTACAGGAAATCGGGTATCTGAGCTGGCGGCAATCAGCAACGAACCTATAGGGTACTTCACACAGTCAGGAATGCGAGCTAGAATCACTAGGAGTAGCTGAAAATTCGGATTCCTGGGCCTATACGCGGTGAAAATCGATGACTCCTAGTGACTCTAGCGATATCCTATTGACTCCTGTTAGACTCCCAGTGACTCCAAACCAGTCCCAAGCGATTGGCCCTGTCCGACAAAATGTATATCGTATAAATACGATAGGCTATGACTCTTTTGTGATCCCGTATGTCACTGTGACGTCACGGTCGTTCCCACTGCACGGCGTAGGACGAGTAGATCGTATATTTTATGATTGTAAGTAAGTTAAGATTGTAAAGGCCTAATATGCTATTAAGCAATATTGACATGGTCTTATGTTGTATATATGAATTTATCGTATATATTAATATAATTTATCGTATAGAGCAACCTAGATGCGGTACGATAATTTAGGCTCCTGGCATTTACCAAGGCAGCAAGGTGTGCCTCTGAGGAAGACAGCTTAGAGCCTTCACGAACACCAACCAGTTAACATCTAAATTCCGCCTTCAGTTGATCACACTATTGTGCCTCTAATCACAATATACTGACCGCTATACACGCAGCTACATCATCACGATGCTCTCATCGACGCCATGACTGACAGACAGATAAGCATAGTATTCATGTCCATTCCCATATAATGATTTATTCTTTCTTTCACTTGACTCGAGCCTCTGGGCCGAAGTCTTGTTTCCCCATTGTCCACCATATTGGGTAAAACGTTCTCCCTTACCTCATTGCCACGTGGAACTATTGGTGAGTTAATTCCTGGCTAGTATTAACCCTTATAACCTTACCCTATATATATAATTTATTATGTGAGACCTTTGGGTATAAAGCTTGTTTCAGATTGAATTCAATTTAGATATGGAGTCATTTTAATTTAGATTTATTTTATTTGAATCATTATAGCTTAGAAATATTTAACTTCCATTGATAGTTTACCACATTGTCCTGCATCCCACCCATCATCTTCCCCCAATAATTTTCTCTTTCATTTCAGACTTCCTGTGACATATGACCTGACCTAACATTTTTTCTTGTTCAATATGACCCTTTAGTAGGTGTTGCTATTTTGTGTTCTATTTTTTCTCCATAACATAGAAGTCTGCCGGTCGGCGTCTCTTAACTAGGCTACTATTTTGCCCTTGTATTTGTAACATTTTAGATAAATAGCCTATACAGGCTTATATGCAAAATGAATAAACAGGAAGAGACACCATGTAGTGGGGTGATGAGCAAAGCCCCTAAAAATCAGAGGGCGGGACTTCAGGGAGTATTAAATAGGCTAATTGTAGATGTCAACACTTTCATCACTACTGCTAACCTCGAGGAATTAGAAGCTAGATTAGACAATGTCCAGGCTACCCACGGTCGTATTATGGCTCTGAGTGAGGTGATTGTGGCAGGCATGACAGAGGAGGAAGAGATAGTTACAGAGTGTGATAATCGCACCCTCTATGATGAACCTGTCTTTAGAGCGAAGCACATATTACAGCGTGCTGTCGCAAGTAAGAAGGGAGGCGAGAATGAGACCCATAGAAGGGTTGACCCAAAACACACTGTGCACCTCCCAAAGCTCAATCTTCCTACATTTGGGGGCAAATTGACTGAGTGGTTAGCTTTTTGGGACGTATTTCGGTCTACAGTACATGAATCCTCTTTGGATAATGTCCGCAAGTTGCACTACCTGAAGGGACAAATGAAAAGAGAGGCCTTACATTTGATAGAGGGTTTTGCGGTAGTGGATGATAGTTATCTTGAGGCAGTACAATTATTAAAGTCCACATACGGGGATCAAGAGCAGTTGAAGATGGCCCATGTCGTTGCCTTGTTAAATCTCGCAGAACCACAGTATAAGGTTGAGGAGTTAGCAAATTTTAGGGCAAATATGGAGTGCCATACTCGATCGCTAGACACCCTAGGGCTCACCACACAGGAAATTATAGTCATTATCTTATGTCAGAAGCTTCCTATGGCAATACTTGATAAGGTTAGATCGTTTGATCTGGGGGAGTTCAAAACTCAGTTCAATAAAGAAATTAATAATCTACAGTTGAACAAAGGGAGAATGTATGTGTCGGGAGGGAGTGAGAATGTGGAGAAGAGGGGAACTGTAAGCATGACAGTGGGGACTAAAGAAAAGAAAGAGGGTACGTATAAGAAACCTGCTCAGATTCTATGCAAGCTATGTAATAACAAACATAAATGGAGTTTCTGTGTAAAATACCCAACAAATGAGACAAAACTAGCACAGGCAAAAAGATTGAAGCTATGTGTAGGTTGTCTAAGTAAAGAACATGGTAAGCAGGGACAATGTACTGCTACATACTTAAGGCCCTGTCGACACTGCAAAGGACATCACTTTGATAAGTTGTGTCCTACAGCAGATAAAGTCAAAGACGTCAAACCAGAGGGTACTACAACTGTGACACTAGGTAGCACGCAAGACACCACTATATTGCCCACAATACAGATTCCCATGGAAGGTAACGACAGTAACAAAGTTTGTCGGGTACTTCTAGATCATGGGTCTCAACGTTCCTTTATAAAGTGGTCCGTCTTAGTGGGACTGAAGCACCGAATCGTAGGGGCTGAGACTCTTCGATTGCAGGGCTTCACAGGGGTTACTGACAAACAAGACTACGAGATAGCGGAGATTTCATATTTCTACCGTAAAAACCGGTACTTTATGACATGTATCGTAGTAGACACCCTACCAGAATATGTATCTGTAAGAGTGAAGGTGGAACACGCATTACGTAGCAAAGGAGTTAACTTGTCAGATCCCATGGGAAATCAGAGTGAGGTGCATGTTCTACTTGGTGTGGATCATTATTATGATGTAGTATACCCTGGATTTAAAAAGATGTGTGGTGTAATTTTAATCCCCACTAAATTTGGCTATTGCATGAGCGGAAAGGTGCATACTACACAGTCAAATGTCCTGGTCGACAAGGTTTCAATTTTAAGAGTGAATGTAACCGCGGAAGAGGAGTTGGGAAGGGAGGATTCCCAACCTAGTGACCCTAAAATGACTGCCGAGTTCGACCTGGAACGACTGTGGAGATTGGATCACATAGGCATTAATCCTATGGAGACTGATTATGACTCGGAAGTTGCGCTGAAAAGGTTTGACGAGTCTGTGTGCTACTGTGCCTCAGACAAGCAATATAAAGTTAGTTTACCCTGGAAGAACAGTGAGATAAGCCTGCCTACCAACTATGGTTTGGCATTAGGTCGCTTGCGCGCATTACAGCGTAAATTGTCTAATGAACCGAGCACGTGCCAGGCGTATGACGATGTAGTTCGGAGTTATGAAGATAGGTGCTTTATTGAGAGAGTCGATGTTAAGGAACCGAGTAAGAAGGGTAGGGTTCACTATCTGGCCCATCATGGGGTGAGAAAAGACAGCGTCACCACACCAATACGGGTGGTGTATGACTGCTCTACCCACCAAGGTCAACATCCCAGTCTAAATGGCTGTCTGCTGACAAGTCCGTCCATGGTGTCGGACCTGTCCCAACATCTATTGCGGTTTAGGCTGGGGAAGTACGCATATACTAGTGACATCGAGAAAGCATTCTTGATGGTCAAGCTAAAAGAGGAAGATAGAGATGTTACCCACTTTCTTTGGTTCAGCGACATTAGCGACTCTGAAAGTCCGGTCATAATCTACCGTTTTCGGGTTGTACTCTTTAGGGCAACATGTTCACAGTTTTTGTTAAATGCCACAATCAAAAAACATCTAGCAGATACTCGTGAGGACACAAGTAAACTATCTCGCGTATTATATATAGACAATTTGCAGGGTTCTAGCGATAGTCAGGATGATTTGTTACATACATACTGGCAAGCACGCAGATTGTTTACAGATGCACATTTATTTCTCTGCGAGTGGGTTACTAATAGTGAAGATCTTCAGAGTTTGATACAGGTGGATGCTACGGCATCTCATAACCAGGAAAAGTCCAGAAATTTGGGGATGATCTGGCAACCTAAACATGACATACTAACTTTTCAAACAAGGTCTTTTGCTCAGCAGACGGGAGCGCACACAAAAAGAAGTCTGTTGAGCAAAGTTGCGCAATTTTTTTATCCTTTGAGTCTAGCATTATCCGTTACCATAAGAGCTAGGATTCTAATGCAGGAAGTTTGGAGACGTAAGATAGGATGGGATGACAGTTTGCCCGAGGACCTGAATGACCAAGGGACATTGTTGTTGAATGAGTATGACATCCTATGTACTAAACCTATACCTCGTAAAGTGGCGGCGTTCGGTGACGTTACGTTACACACGTTTTGCGATGCTAGCGCCACGGCATACAGGGTAGCTATATATGTCGTTACTTCATTTGGGGCACATTTAGTTACCGCCCGGGCTAAAGTAGCCCCTGTTAAAAAGGTAACTATCCCTAAAATGGAATTGACTGCCATGCTGCTATTAGCACGTCTGGTGCAACATGTACGCGCAGCATACGAGAGCGAGTTAAACATTGAAATCGTTCATGTTTGGTGCGATAGTCAGGTTGCACTCAACTGGATACATAGCAAGAAGTCTCTGCCAGTTTATGTGAGAAATAGGGTAGATGAGATTAGGGCCCTATTGCCAGACGTTGCTTATCATTATGTAAATACAAAAGACAACCCTAGTGATCTCATAACTAGGGGTATAACGGCTAGCCAGTTAGTGAAGTCCGAATTGTGGTGGCATGGTCCAAAGTGGCTGCTCCATGAAAGTGAATGGACGATTTGGCATGCTGTTGGTGAGGGACTTCTGCCACTGGAAACAGTGGCAGTTACAGCCCAACCAAATGAGCCACCGGGTCCAATAATAGAGTGGGCAAGATTCGGTGACTATAATAAACTAGTCAGAGTTGTCGCTTGGGTGTTACGATATGTATCCAATATCAAGCTTAAAGTAACGGGCCAACTCTGCAACAGGGGTCACAACATTGATGCTCGTGAATATAAAGCAGCTGAAGTAACTTTGATCAAGTGGGTTCAAGCAGAAACCTTTTCCAATGAATTAGAATCTTGAATTTGCAAAGCTCGAATAAGACATTAATGCCTAACTTAGTGTGTCAACTAAGGTTGCACCTAGATAATGACCTCATCAGGTGTGAGGGTCGCCTGAAGTGGTCGGGTGTAACGGACGGCACAAACTGCCCTATACTTATGCCAACAAGACATCACGTTACTGATCTATTGATCATACGTGCACATAGGGAAGTAAAACACTACGGGGTATGTCATATTATATAAAATTTGCGTCTCACACGGTGGATACCCAGAGTTCGACAAGTAGCTCGACGCGTAGTAAGAAAGTGTGTAATATGCCAGAGACTAAAGGGTAAACCATATGCAACTGGACCAGCTCCACCTCTACCTGAATGCCGTGTAAAGCACATAGAGCCTTTCCAAGCTGTAGGGTTAGATTACACAGGAGCATTGAAGACGAGAGAGCATGAGAAGGTTTATATATTATTGTTTACCTGTGCAACGTCTCGAGCGGTACACCTAGAACTATGTGATAATATGTCTAGCGAAGAATTTATGCTGGCGCTTAGACGGTTTTGTGCCCGTCGTTCATTCCCTCAACTCATTCTTAGCGACAATGCTCCCACTTATGTCCAGGCATCAAAATATCTAAAGGATATGAGCAGTGATCCTACAATCATAACCTTTTTGGGAGAGAGGAAGTGCGAATGGAGGTTCATTCCAGTTAAGGCACCTTGGTTTGGTGGAATGTGGGAACGGTGTGTCGGCATAGCGGTAGTAGGACGTGCTCTATTAAAGAAGAGTGAGTTGACGACAGTCCTCACAGAGATAGAGACAGTCGTGAACGATCGTCCGCTTACATATGTGTACACCGACCTGCAAGAACCACTACCATTAATGCCAGATCACTTGCTATATGGAAAATCATTGACTGCGTTTCCATCTGATTTCCAATCCATAGTAGAGTTAGAGGATCCCTCGTTGTACTCTGAGGTAGCGGTGTCTAAGAGATACCAGTATATATCGAGGATAATAGAAGATTTTAGAAAACGGTGGATTAATGAATATCTGCTAGCATTCAGTGAAAGGAGTGTTACACCCTCTGGTAGACCGACGGCACCTACTGTTGGTGAAGTAGTTTTAATTAAAGAAGACAGTCCTCGTTTATACTGGAAATTGGGCCGCGTGTTGGAGGTATACAAGGGGGAAGATTCTGTAGAGCGGGTGGCACTATTGAGGACGGCCACTGGAACTACTGTTCGTCCTATCGCACGTTTGTACGCTTTGGAGCTCGATTCCACTGTACAATCGGAGACTCCACCTGTTATTGCTGGGTCCGAGAATTCTCAAAGTAACGACTCACTTCTTACTGATGGTGATCAATCTCGGACCGGGACGCGTCCCAGACGCGCTGCTGCTGGCGCCGTCGACATGTGGCGTCAGAAGATAGCCTCTGGGCAACTTTAAGTTTAAGGTGGGGTTCAGGTATTTTTTTGTGGGGGGAGTGTATCGTATAAATACGATAGGCTATGACTCTTTTGTGATCCCGTATGTCTCTGTGACGTCACGGTCGTTCCCACTTCATGGCGTAGGACGAGTAGATCGTATATTATATGATTGTAAGTAAGTTAAGATTGTAAAGGCCTAATATGATATTAAGCAATATTGACATGGTCTTATGTTGTATATATGAATTTATCGTATATGTTAATATAATTTATCGTATAGAGCAACCTACTGTAGATGCGGTACGATAATTTAGGCTCCTGGCGTTTGCCAAGGCAGCAAGGTGTGCCTCTGAGGAAGACAGCTCAGAGCCTCCACGAACACCAACCAGTTAACATCTAATTTCCGCCTTCAGTTGATCGCACTATTGTGCCTCTAATCACAATATACTGACCGCTATACACGCAGCTACACCATCACGACGCTCTCATCGACGCCATGACTGACAGACAGATAAGCATAGTATTCATGTCCATTCCCATATAATGATTTATTCTTTCTTTCACTTGACTCGAGCCTCTGGGCCGAAGTCTTGTTTCCCCATTGTCCACCATATTGGGTAAAACGTTCTCCCTTACCTCATTGCCACGTGGAACTATTGGTGAGTTAATTCCTGGCTAGTATTAACCCTTATAACCTTACCCTATATATATAATTTATTATGTGAGACCTTTGGGTATAAAGCTTGTTTCAGATTGAATTCAATTTAGATATGGAGTCATTTTAATTTAGATTTATTTTATTTGAATCATTATAGCTTAGAAATATTTAACTTCCATTGATAGTTTACCTCAATGTTCACCGTGTTTAAAGTTCTCGCCACAGTGATTCCTGGTGACTCCCAGTGATTCCCCAGTGAGTCCTGGTGATTCTCGGTGATTCGTATCTGATTCGCGGACAGGTTTCGGTTTCAGTTCTCAGTTTCACCGGGAGTCACTGGGATAAAGATAGGTAATAAATGCGAGCCACTTAGGGTCACTGAGAATCGACGGGAGTCATCAGGAGCCACTGGGAGTCACCGAGCATGCTCTCCAAGTGGCAGGGGCGCCCACAGAGATACCTGTAGTGGGTGCACATGTAATAAAGGGCCCGCTAGTCATGGGTGTGGGTGGTGAGCAAAGCGAGCCTACTCACCTGGGGATCCCCCCCCCCCCCACCTCCAAACAATTGTGCAGTATTTATTAATTGTAGGTGCATTCGAAAGCTATCTCAAAGTGAAATCAAGGTGGATTAATAATTATATTATTCATATAAACCTGTAATACTCCTCACGTGAAAGTATAATATACAGTATACGGGTAGTTTACTTTTCTGGGTCAAACATTATAAATAGGTCTAGTATTAACCTGTGTAAATACAATTTCCCACAAGACATTGTATTCACCCAGTGATTGTGTGTAGAGAAGGAAATTACGGTAGTTGAGGTAATTAATAATGTGAACAATGTATGGTCAATGTTACAATACCCTACTTGTAGTCTACAAGTTCTGCAACTCCCCTTACCTAACATAACGAGAGTGGTGGATATGTGTTTGTATGTGTTTTGAAATGTCAAGTTCGCTTGGTGGTGGTGAGTGGAGTTTTGGATTACTACTTCGAGGGGCGTTGTAGTCGCCGGAGTAGACTTTGAGCCAGCGGAATCATGGCTTGGTTGTTTAGGGGCCGTTGTAGTCGCTGGTTAATAATCTAGAAGTTCTGCAACTCCCCTGACCTAACCTAAGCAAACTAACACAACCTATAAGTGTTACCTATATTAGGTAATCGTATGAAATATTACAGAACTCGGTAACGAATGAAAACAACAAGGTGGGAAGGATTAACTATCCACTATTTAGACAATAGTTTAAATATATTTGTTTCGTATAGTATAGTAAGCATTGATATCATGACCTTACGGTACATAATAATACAGACTTATCGTATTATATTAATGTCTGTAATGATGTATGAATACTGTCATAATACTTAATGATGATGTGGCGTGGCACAACTTGGGGGTCCCTTATATAGGGGCTGTGCACAATGGGGGCCATGCCTGACATACTCGCATCTCATTCCTAACAACTCCCAGTGATGCTTGGTGACTCCCAGTGACTCCTATCTAACTCCCAGTGACTCCTATCTAACTCCCAGTGACTCCTGTATTACTCCTATCGACTCGTATATTACACTAATCCGAAAACGACGGTTAATTTTCAACTTTTCAATAACTCGCACTTCATTCCCGGTTTTATCCCGGTGATTCCTGGTGACTCCCAGTGACTCCCAGTGATTCGCAGGTACACTCCCGCTGGCTCCTACGGTGTTGTGAGTACACAGGGAATTTCAGACACTCGCGGTCATATTCCCAGGAGTCAACAGGAGTCATTACTCCTAGTGATTCTAGCTCGCATTCCTGACTGTGTGAAGTACCCTTAACTGTCTCAGGTTTGCCCGGCGCAATGACAGTGTCCACATTGCTCCGTCGCCTACCTTTATTGCAAAGAACAAGCACAGTGATCATGTTTTTTTTTCTCGGAATTTGAGGTTCCAGCACTCGAGAGAGGATATTCTCACCATAAATTATGCCCGGTAAAATCTCTAATGACTTATATCGGGATGTCCCGGCCTAACCAACCGGGAGCTCTGTGGGTAAGTCAGACAGGTAAACGCCTTACGAAGCGGCACTTAGCAGCTTTTTTAGTCGATGTGATATGGGAAAGTAACCTGGGAGCCATGGGACGTGCTCGCGACATAAGGAAATGGGCAGTGTCCCTTAGATTTTTAAAAAAACTATTCAGTCACTGACATAGAACAGACGCAGTTATGGCCGTCCAATCACACCTTCCTAAAGCGTTACCTGTCTGCTACCCAGAGCTGGGCACCACAAACAAAGGCAAATTAGCAAACTCAAATCAGCAAACCCAGAACATAACTTCAGCAAACACAAATGTGCAAACCTTGTGAAATTTCTGGTTCGCAAATGCAAATATGCAAACACAAACCGTTTTTCATTAATTTTAAATTTAAACTACAGAATCAAGGGTAAATCAATAAGATCAATGTCTAATGTCAATAAATATAGATATTTACTTAAATATAGTGTTGCACAACTTCCAGTGACCTCAGAGATATACATTTTAACACTTAACCCTTAATTAGCGGCTCACCACATAAGTCGTATTTAATAAAGCTGGACTATGTGGCGGCGCTCGACATAGGTCGAGTGGCAATTTCAGCACGTAATGTTGCTGAGAGAGAGAGACAAGTGGTGGCAGGAGAGTAGCGAGCGTATGACTGCTCCAGACCACCGCGGCGAACATACTGACACGAATCCCAGCTCCCTCCTCCCTCTCTCACTCGCTATATAAGGAATTGTATCGGGAAAGTGGCTAATTACATGCTTTTTGCACTCGCGTTGCACGGTTATTGCAAGAAAACTAGCCATCATAAAAGGATCGTTATGGTGTCATTCGAAAGCTCTGTTTATGCCCTTTCAGGGATAGGTACTTGTTTTACGTTCTGGGTCTTATTTAGGCATGAAAATGATCACGTAAACAGCCCTATTTTGGCTAAAAACACCCCGCTGGGCGGTACATATAAATAAACCGCATAGGCCGCTCGTAAGGTGTTAAAGAGCGGGGCCCGACTTAAGTCCGTATCTAAAAAGCAGCAAGTTAGGAACATTATTAAGGCTTTTAAAGGGTTAAAATCGAGTGCAAATGGCCGGGAGCACAGCAGGCCACACGGCCGACACCCAGGGCTTACTGCCGCCCACTGACTCACGCTCCCTCTGTTCTCGAGAGGCCGGCAGTGTAGCCAGTAGTGAGCGTAGCTGGAAAAAATATCCCGCTATACGCTAAACTCCCATGTTAGTGGTAGCACTGCATGAAAACGACGAGTGCTACGTAGCTTGTTCTGGTCTCATTTTGAAGCTTGTAGCGCCTAGTTTTTTGCTGAATGCAATTTTCTTTTCATGCAGATACTTGATTGATCATTCAGGAGGGCCTGAATATGCCCAAAATAGCCCAAAACCCCCCCGCTAGACGAGGGTGAATAATGCCGTGGGATACAGTAATGGGTTGAGGGGGGCTTTGCCCCCTCATCCCCCCCATGACTTAATATCATCATATACAATTGCCAGTAGGGGGGCAAATAACAAGTACGCCGCAGCCCAACCGACTGTACACCCGCCCGCTAACAGAACTCTTACGTACCTAAAGTTTAATAGGCCTACAGTTTATTTTAGCCTAGGTTACTGGAGATATCGCCCCAAAACCTTGTCCCGCATTTTGTATAAGGAACTTGCCCCGTTTTGGTTAGGTTTGGCTAACAAAAATATGTATATAATATATAGCCTAGACCTATAGCATAGGCCACTCCGTTTGTCTGACATGGGCAATAAAACGTTGGGGTGACTTGTTATCGGGGAGAATCATTCAGTAATAATCAGTATTCGCAATTTTGCACCATTCGGGAGGAGGTACGCCAGATCACAGAGGTGCAAGGAGGCGATTCATTCGTGGCCATCCCCAAAGGGATGGCAATAGATAGATAGGTTTACTTTAGATTGATTAAGTAATTTAATAGAAAGTAGCCTAGGCCTATATTCATTATGATGCTCAGAATATAGCTTCAGATCAGAATTAAATAAAAATGTTATTATAAATTATATAATACTTTCAAAATTAACACTTTGTTATTTGACACTGATAATATGAGTCGGTGATTAGGCCTATATAGCCTACTGTATATTAAATATTTAGCCTACATGCTTTGAGGCATTTTTGATGGGATTAGGGTAGGCCTAGCATAATTAAATTAGTTTAGGTTAAGAAAACATTAACAATACAAGTCAAATTGTTGGCTATACTAACTGAAGTGAAGCGCCGCTATACAATAGGCCTAGGCCTATTATAACCGCTTCATTTTACATATAGGCCTAGGCCTATTCGTTTATAAAAGGTAAGGCTAATGTACTATTCACGTCTTCAAATACAACATGAGACTTTCCAACTATCTTATCTAATCATAAATAAAGGCGGAGGCGTAGGCTATCACGTGGTCACGAAAGCGTGTTATAAACATAACACCAGCTACACAGCTGATAGGCATCACCATCGCCATCTATGGAGACGATGGAAAACCATGATTGGAATTGCCTTCCCTCTCACTTTACCAACCCTAATTCTAATTTTGATGATAAATATAATTACATTTACTCAAGGCTAGACAAAATATAACGCATTTTTTCCATCTGCTCATAACAAAACTCCATGGACCCCACTATTCTTCCAAGCTTACTTTTAAGATTCGGCAATAATCTGGTTTTCTTTTCCAAATCACATTATGTTACTTAGGCTACTTAAAACACCTGTGTTAAGTGTTCCTACATCAATTTCGTTTTCGCCAGTTACAAATGAATGCTAGACTACTCGGCCCACAGGACAGCTCTGCCAGGACAGCTCGGCCCACGGCGAGACAGCTCGGCACAGTAAAAATGAGACAGCTCGGCCCCATGTTAATTACGAGACAACTCGTAATTAACCTAACCTAACCTAACCTAAAGTTACCTAACCTAACCTAACCTACACATTATGAATCAGAGAACTAGCCTATGACATAAATATACAATAAACGAACATTTCACCAACATTACACACACGCCATAATTAAACCCTCCACTTAGCTCTCCCCATCCTATATCCTGACTGTTCTCGTCAAATTGCCTAGCAAAACATGGGGCCGAGCTGTCTCAAATAATGGGCCGAGTTGTCTTGCCGTCGTGGCCGAGTTGTCCAAAAGTGGGCCGACCTGTCCGACCCAAGTTGTCCCATGGGCTGAGTCGTCCAGTCACTGTTACAAATAGGCCTATAGGCTGTCCTAACTCCAGGTTTATCGCATATTACATCTAATATTCATCTTTATCGTAACTCAGCTCTCTACATCTCAGTATTCATGATATTTTGACAATATCCATATCCAAAAATAAATAATCTAGACTATTGATAATTTAAATATAATAGCTCAAGAGTGGATTCGATTATGATTTGTGAGAGTACGTTGCGCAATTAATAGGATAACGATCGAATCTCTCCAGGTCTTCAAATATTTTTGTTTACCTTTAAGTAATATTTATTAAGTAATCTTTATTATCATGTCTTCTTTAGCATTTTCACACATCAAATCACATACGAAAAATCACGAAATATAGAGAGTGCACTAGATTCCAGCACAAAAAGTAGGCTAGTTGGCATGGCTTTTGGCGGGCGCTGGAAGTGGTGGGGGCCGCGATGCCGTGTTTACCACAGGTGGGAGTTTTGCGGACTCAAGGTTAGCAACATGTAGGTACTTTCCAGAGCTACAAACCTGCAAATAGGCGGCCATTTTGGCGCCAACGCTAATGCGCCACCAAAATGACACTTTTGCCATGGCGAAATTGGCGTTTTGCGTATGTGTATGCGGAATTGCCCAGCTTTGCTGTTACCCTTGATAAACCACGTATAGCCTGTGTCGCAATGAGGCAACGGGTCTGACGGTCTGGTGCTTTTTATGATTATTTGTTAATTTTAAGAAGAAGGGGGGGGGGCACATGATGGCTAAGACCTTCACTCCCGCCGGAACGTGGTAAGTGCGTACAAAAGCACTGTGATATGTATTACTTGAAAACGGGTAATACTTTAGATTAAGGAAACAAATTTTTGTACCTCTATACATAACCAAATACTTTGTGATAGTCATTATCCTAATGTTTCTCAAGAACTTGTGATAGAGTCATGAGTGATGAATAATTTTTGTTTTAGGTATAAGAGAATATACTTAGACAAGAAATTTATTTTACAACAGTTCCATATATGTATACTGTATATGCAAGAGAAATTGTTGGTACATATAAGATGTTTTATATGCAATACAAGTGTTCTACAATCTCTATCCTAAGGTTTCAGAATATGTTGTTCCACAGGTATATTTTAAAGTGCGCTACCTGTACATTCTTTCATATTTGTTACTGTATTTTGTATACAAAAATAAAGAACATTTAGAGTTCTATTTCTGGGTTTATTTTCATCCTATTTTCTATTAGTGGTTGGATATTTGTCACGAATGTCCCCCTCCAGATTTGTGATATCAGGCATATCGTCAATGATGAAGGGGCCACTAATAAATTATAGGTTTGAGTCCCGAAGGGAAGAAGGAAAACCTATTATTTAGGAGTGGCTCAGGAATCATTGACGATTCCGGCCCTCCCATCCATCCCCTTCCCATTCATCCTGATGTTTCTAAGTTATCTTGATATATCATTGAAGGAGGAAATGACGCATCACCGTCTAGTGGCAAACCCACGCTATCAACATCCACACGATGGAAAACATAGCAGATTTAGAGTACTAATACTTTTTCTTTTGTTATTTATATTTTGTTTTTTCTTAGTTGGCATCCGCTTCATAATGACGAGTCCGTAAGAAATTATGAGCGTACACTTACGATGTTGGTCTCATACGCTTCGGGGACGGGTGATTTGAACACTCCCCTTTGGGTTCAAAGAGTGCCATTAATGGTTAAGGCATATCGTCAATGATTCTGGGGCCACTACTATATATTAGGTTCTCCTTCTTCCCTTCGGGACTCAAACCTATCGTATGGGTTTCCCAGGATGAAGAAATGCTTTAGAGATGATGATAGTGATGACAATGATTGGTTTCATTGTACTATAAAACATATATTTCAACTCACAGTTTCGTCGATGGGTTGGGAATTCTCACAGATCGCCTTCTTCAGAATCTACAGTACAAACAAGAAATATGAAATTATAGCTTACAACCAATGAATATCACAATGCAAATTAAGTGCATTTAAATATTTTAGGTGCCAAATATAAAAAAAAACAGCATTAAATACAGTAATGCTAATATTGTCTTACCTCCTTTACCATTTTCATTGGGAGAGTAAGCACATATGTAGTGGAGTACTTGTGCACCTTCCTCACCCCTGAAACAATAACAATCTTTAATATTATCCTGCAAATATTTTTGTTAATTAATTACGAAATATTTAAAGTACTGTTCTACTTACAAGTAAATTGTTGAAAGTGAGCTAATGTGTTACTAGTAACTAAGTAGTAGTCTATTTTATCTACTTATCCCCTACTGTACCAGAGAGTATTACCATAAATGTACCCTCCAGTACCAGGCAATGTGGCAAAAATTACTTCAGAGTCGACAGAGAACACCCTTCCACCTCAAAAGATGGAGGAATACTGAGCCAGCCAGCCTGAGGGAGCATGGATATAAGCTGAAAAGTGTTGCCAACATCTAACAGCAGTGAATACAAGCCATGGTGCCAGGTACTGCTCGACACGGGCAGTTACAGGGACCGCATACTACTGACGGCGAATTTCCGTCGCTGGTACAGGCGAGTGACATTTTTACTGACGGCGATTCGCCGTCGTTGGTACAATACGGGTTAATTTATTCATTGAAATGCCGGTAAATTTCATTTGGACGATTAAATGCATTTATAACAAAATTAATTCTTTGGTGTGTGGTTGGAGACCAATTTTATGCTTACGTTTCAAATTTGAAAAAAATAAAAATTAATGAGTTTCAATTTTGTTCAACATTCATAAACAGCTGATTAACCCTTTCAGCCCGGGTGTCATTTTAAAATGACACCAAAAAAAAAAGGGCCGGAACCCGGGTGTAATTTTAAAATCCTTGTGCTTGAAAGCGTGCTTCAAAATTCGCGCGGCCAATTTTTGCATGGTAGGAGCGACCGCAGCGCCACCAAGCCTCAACTACTCGTGTTATCAGTTCGTACGTGGCCGCCATAGCGAGTAATACTGAAAAAATGTTTTCCGACGTGTCCGATTCGCTGCAACCTCCCGCGGGCCCCAGTGCTACCCCGCTCGCAACTTCAACGCCTGTTGCAACCGAGAAGAGAGCTCAACAAAAGAAAGTTAAGCGTTTGTTGAGTGATAGCGCTATACAGCGACAACTTTTTGATAGTGATGAAGAGAGCAGTGGCGAAAGCTTGGTGGACAAGGTACAATTAATAAGTGAAAGTGAAGAAGACGATTTCGTGGGCTTTGGAGACGACGATAATGTCGATTTATTTGAGGGGGGAGACAGTAGTGATGATCCTGATGTGGAAGTGTTTCAGGAAGGTGCCATTGAGCTTCCCAGTGTGCTAGAACCTAGGCCTACCCCCTCGCCATCTTTGCTAGGTCAGCCTAGGCCTAGCCCTAGCCCTAGCTCAGGACCTTCCCCTTTGCCTGCCCGTACGCCCTTGAAAGTGGGCAAATATTTCTACAAACAATCATTGATCAAAAATGAAGCTAAAAAAGCACGCAGGGCAGCCGCAGAAAAGCATAGGGAAGCTGAAGATAGCGATAATGACGCCGACCCTGGCCTAGCAACCACCCGCATTCCATTGTCCCGACGCCTTGACACGGGACGCCACGTGGGTCACCCACAGCCCTCGCCTTCATCTCTCGTTCAGGGTGACCAAAGGGCCTCTTCAAGTGGTATTGGTGAAGTGCCACAGGCCTCAACACACCGCAGAGCATTATTTGCTGCTGAAAAGCCCTCGGCTCGCCGCAAAAGGAGCCCAACTCCCGAGGCCTCGGCTCCCATTCTTGAAGCTCCCGCAGCCTCCCGCGCCCCACACCGCCGACGCCCGGTCACTTCTTCACCAGAATTGTCTCCTGAAGAGGATGCTGACGACCCCAACATTGCCCCAGATGACCTGACGTCGCCTGAGGAGGAAGAGGAAGAGGAAGAGGAAGAGGAACAGGAAGAGGAAGAGGAAGTGCCGACAAAACGAGCGAGAGGGCGAGGTCGTGGACGTGGTCAGCCTGCCGACGCCGCTGCCCCTGGGCCTGGGCGTGGGCGTGCAGGGCGTCCGCGTGGCCAAGGGCGTGTGCCAGGGCGTCCAGGGCGTGTGCCTGCTGCAGCACGACCTCGAGCATCAGCATCCGACCTGTTTGTGTGGACAGATGGAGCTGATTTTGAGCCAGATTGTCCTGCCTTTGACGAGGTACAGATGGGTTCTGGGGTGTCACCAGCTTATCCCTATGGCCCAGATGCTACCCCCAGTGAACTTTTCTGTGGCTTCTATGACAATGAAGTCATGGAATACCTCGTCAAAGAGACAAATCACCACCATGCTATCTGTGCCAACTTTCTTGGGAGGAAGACCAGTGCCAAGATGGTGGCATGGAGAGCTCTCACTGTGGCAGAACTATATGTGTTCTTGGCACTCACAATGCTGATGACACATATAAGGAAGCACGTTCTGGCTGACTACTGGATCACTGGCGACATCATAACGACTCCATCATTTGGCAAATACATGTCCAGGGACAGGTACTTCGACATCCTCTCCTATCTCCACCTGACAAACAACATGGCAGTCCACCTTCCCGACTCATTATGGAAGATCAGGAAGCTGTATGACATGATACGTCATCGGTTCACCACATACCTGATTCCTTTCCAGAAGATGTGCCTCGACGAGTCTCTGGTCCTGTTCCGTGGTAGGCTGGACTTCCGACAGTATATCCCGTCCAAGAGACACCGCTTCGGCATCAAGCTCTTCGTCCTCTGCGACTGCTTGACGGGGTATGTGCTGGACTTTATAGTCTACAGCGGCAAGGCTGGAGAAGTTGTGACTGACCCTCTCATTGGTTTTGGTGGCGCTGTAGTGAAGAAGATGATGGAGAGGCACTTCAATAAAAACCACATCCTCTACACAGATAATTATTACACGTCGCCTCTCCTGACCAAGTACCACCATGACCGCAAGACCGGAACTGTCGGCACAGTCAAGGGCAAAAGGAAGGGCATGCCAGGCTACCCAACCAAGACGAAGAAGGCGGACATCTTCCACAAGAAGAGTGGCCCCATCCTCTCCATCCACTGGCATGACCAGCGCAAGGTCAACCTCCTCACCACATGCCACAAGGCCCAGATGCTGTCCTGGATTATAACATCAATATGCGCCTCGTCGACAAGTCCGA
Source organism: Paralithodes platypus (assembly GCA_032716605.1). NCBI lineage: Eukaryota > Metazoa > Arthropoda > Malacostraca > Decapoda > Lithodidae > Paralithodes > Paralithodes platypus. The sequence goes on along the minus strand of CM064514.1, from coordinate 15,467,386 downwards.
CATGCAGATGGGCTTCATCGACTGCCTGCGAACATCTTGCAGGTGGTACAAGAAGTTTATCCTGTGTTACGACCTGGCACTCGGGTACACAAGGGCTCTCAATCAGGACTCGAATACGGCTCGCTGCCACAACGGAAACACACGATCCTAACCCCTGAGTACTGCCAGCCGAACAAAAAACACCAATACCCTCCAGAGTTCAATCTGCTATAACGGGGTATACAAGAACTCGGTACTAGTGTTCAACAACAGACTTATAAAGAGACAGGAATTATCTAGTCTGGTCAACAATCAAACAATGAAGTAAGAAACAACAACACCAAAGAATAGTGTTGGCCGAAGCCGAAGTAATCCACCCTTGACTAAGAACTTAAGAAGTCCTCCACCCTCTACTTCGGATCGGCACTATTACGTTATGTTAATTAATAGTCCTTAAGCATCGAGCAAGGAATCTTCTGAAAAAAGTTAGATGCTTCTCGGATGCTCGTAAGAAGTACGTAACGGATTTTGAACAGTAATTCAATAAGCAAAACACTGGCAATTAAATACTATTAAAGGTTTAAATTGGCATAAGAATAATTAAAAGAATATGCAATAGTAAATGGCAAACATTAAAAAGAAGTACTCCGAAATGCAACGGCAATAGCCTACTCGGATTGTGCTCGTGGGCCACTAATCACTAAAGTAGCCAAGCTTGCAACACATGAAATCAATAGTGCATAAACAATATCATACATAAGGAAAGCTTCAATACTATTCTGTAACTACTAATCGAGTAAAGTCTAGCTGGGGTACTGTGGGCAAAAGGTAGCAGTGACTGAGCAAAAACGGCTCGTAGCCTAGCGAAGTCCTCACAACTGTTTAAAGTATTACGTTAAAACTAACAAGTGCACTTTGAGAAATCCAGATCCCTTGTATCTGGTTTTCTCCCGGCTCCTTGACAAAGTAAAAACAAACTGTTAATAAAATACAGGGTGGTTAGGCTCTTGCCCTCACGCACTGTAAATTATTAACTCAACACAGTCAGCCGCGAAGACAACCTAGGCTTCACTGAACCGAAACGAGTATGCAGGTTTATCGCTTAACCACTGCATCAAACAACAACTCGTAACACAGAAAAGCCTTACCCCAGTCTAGCATTACCTAGACCAGCAGAAAACAGGAATAATAATAATAACACACAGGGAAATGCATATACAAGTGCAACAAACATAAATCAATCCTATTCTAAGTTAACCCTTCCAAAATAGGCTATCTAATAGCCAAGTATCTAGTGAGAACTCAAGCGATAATACGTTGGCTGACTAGCTCTGCACCAACGGGACCATGGAAGTTAAAAAGGGTAGGGAAAAGAGGAGATAAGAATGTAAGGTAGTAGAGAAAGTTCACATTAGTCAGAAGAATATATATAGTTAGCAAGGGAAATGAGAAGTCGCTCTGCCTAATGAGTTCTGATCAAAAAATGGCTAGACTTCCCTTTTTATACTCGGCCCTCTAGTGAGCCCAACGTGAACTACTAAGGACCGCCCACTGACAATCATTACGTAATTTCTCTCTCTCCTCTGGGATAGACAAAGGTTCCCCTAGCACTGAGGGGAGGGGGAAGGGGGGAGTGCTAGTGAGTTAGGCCCACCTCCCGCATGGCGCACCCACTGACCCCCAACGGTGGCTGCTTCTCTCCCCATCATTACAAATAAGTTTTACACACAATACTTATAACTAATGATATAAAATAGAACTCGTTGACTCAGATGAAAACAAAATACATATTCATAATACTTATAGGCTCACATGAACTAAGTTAGGAAACTCTACATAGACTACAGCCAAAGTTCCTGCCCTGACGATCCTAGCGAGAGTGGGGCATGACTAGGCGTTCTGTACAGCATGCTCACACTGGACATGCGTCACACCTCCCCCAAGATTTTACTTGCTCAACCCTGAGCTAAAATCTGACAAACACAGAACCCCATCAAGCCCCTCACACCCAGCGACCGCATGGCACTAAAACAAAGCTGAGTTTATCACCAAAACACATCTTATTATTAAAAAAAAAAATCACATTTTATAACTCCTGCCAACAATAGCAAAAAGACACAATATCATGCTCCCAGAGCGAGCTTACAGCAGCTCAGCCGTTTGATAGTTCGTGGACTACTCAAACTCTATAGGCTATGACAAACTTATACGATTATCTATATCAAAAGAAAGAGTTTTTATATGATTTTTATATTTTAATATGTTTTTCCCGGCTGCACTATAAGGGCAGCCTATTTTCCTCCACTCAAACCCACACACCTGTGATAGCCTACGACTGATCATCCACCCTTGATAAACAATCCGCGATCACATTGTCACATATAGCAATATGACGGATGTCCAGGCTATACTCCTGCAACATCAAAGACCACCTGGTCAGTCTCATATTGCGATTGTGAAATTGATTCAGGAATCTCAAAGGGTGATGATCAGTGTAGATAACCACGACTGGGCCATAGGCTGGAACATACACCTCGAAGTGCCTGAGCGACAGCACAATTGCCAGTAATTCCTTTTCTATTGTAGAATAGTTCTTTTGTGCAGCATTGAACTTCTTAGAAAAGAAACTTACTGGGTGTTCCACACCTTCATTGTCTGTCTGTAGCAAGACGGCCCCAGCCCCTACACTACTAGCATCTGTTGCCAGCTGAAAAGGCCTGTTAAAGTCTGGGGCCCTGAGTATCGGGTGAGTACATAGCAAATGTTTCACCAAAGTGAAAGCCTTTTCACACTCAGGTGCCCACAAAAACTTTTCGTCTTTAGATAACAAATCTGTGAGAGGTGCCAACACCGTTGAGTAACCTTTTATGAAGCGTCTGTAGTAGCCTATCATACCCAAGAATCTCATAATCTGCTTCTTGGTTGTTGGGTGCAGAAATTTATTGATAGCCTGTACCTTGTTCTGAGGAGGGCACACCTGTCCCCTTCCCACTACAAACCCAAGGTACTGCACAGTGGCTTTTACGAAGTCACACTTTGCCAAATTTACTACCAGACCTGCTTCACTAAGTTTCCGGAACAAGGTCTCAAGGTGCTCACAATGGCTCTCAAAGTCGTCATCATAAATGATTACATCGTCCAAATATACGGTGCAATTTGGAATGTCCTTTACAATTTAATTCATCAGGTTCTGAAACGTTGCTGGTGCATTCTTAAGTCCGTAAGGCATAACATTGCACCGGTAGGTACTCCCGTCCACAACAAAACCACATACCTCTTTAGCACGCTCGGACAAAGGTACTTGCCAGTAACCTTTTACTAAATCTACTTTAGACAAAAAAACGAGCATTACCAATTTTGTCAACACTATCATCAACCCGAGGAAGAGGATATGGGTTAGTTGGAGTCAAACCGTTTAACCTACGGAAATCAATACAAAAGCGTACCTTGCCATCTGGCTTAGGCTGCAGTGTTACGGGGGAAGTCCACTTAACTGTGCCTTTCTCTATCAACCCTCTACCGAGCATATACTCCAACTCATCCCTCAGAGCTGGTAGTTTTATGGGGGGCACACGGTACGGGATTGACTTAAAGGGTAGATGGTCCCCCACGTCAACATCATGCATAGCCTGAGTAGTGAGGCCTGGGTGTTCAGCAAATACAGTGGGGTATGAACCGACCAACTGACGGATAGCATCAAACTGCGGCTCAGGCAAATGAGCTATAGCCTCGTCAGCCCTAAGGCTCGAGTTCCCCGCCCACTGATCCGCTGAAACATGTTGATCCCAGCTATCCTCCTCTGAAGCTTGACTGTCCCCCTCTCCTTCTCCACCACGGCCGCAACAAGCCAACACAGGGACAGTGAGAGGCTCAGAGGGGCGCCTCACATACTCTTTAATAAGGTTCACGTGACATAACTGGTTCTTTTTCCTCCTGTCTGGAGTGGCAACAAGGTAATCTAAGTCTGAAATTTGTTCTACAATTTTATAAGGTCCAGTGTACTTCGCAGAGAGGGGGTTACCAACCAAAGGCAACAAAATTAATACCTCTTGTCCTACAGTGAACTTCCGGAGCCTCACTTTGCGATCATACCTGTCCTTCATCAAAGCTTGTGATTCTGTCAAATTTCTACCTGCCATCTCCAGACTCTAAAGCATGCGCTCACGGCTTTCAAGCACATACTTTAATAATGGACAAGGCTGCACAGTCCCCTCCCAAATTTCTTTCAGCATGTTAAGGGGGCCCCTGACACAGTGTCCAAAAATCAGCTCGTTTGGACTAAATCCCAGGCTCTCACCAGGTACCTTCCGAGCAGCAAACAGCACATAAGGCAATCCAAGATCCCAATCCATACCGTTGTCAGCACAATAACACCTGAGCATGCTTTTAAGTGTAGCATGCCACCGCTCAAGCACCCCTTAACTCTCAGGGTGATACGCTGACGATACTACTGCTCGTATCCCATGCTGTTGCATTGTTTGCTTGAACATGTTGGAGGTGAAATTAGATCCCTGATCAGACTGAATCTCCTCCGGGTACCCGTACCTTGAGAAGTACCACAACAAGTTACTGACTACCGTCTTAGCCATTCCATTTTTCATAGGGTATGCATCGGGGTATCTAGTGGCAACATCCATTATGGTTAAACAAAATTTATTTCCAGCCTTAGTGGGAGGGAGTGGACCAACCATGTCAACAATAATGTTACTAAAGGGTGGCCCAATCACAGGAATAGGGTGTAACGGAGCCTTAGGAATAACTTGGTTCGGTTTCCCGACACGTTGACAAATATCACATGAGTTTATCCATGACTGCACATGAGACTTCATCCCCGGCCACCAAAACAATTTCCCCAAAGCCGCCACCGTTTTTCTCACCCTTAGATGTCCTGCCAGTGGTGTGTCATGCGCCAACCTCAGTAGGCTATCCCTGCACTCCCGTGGCACCACCAACTGGTCCACTACTCCGGACCTCTTTTGCCAACTACGTTTAGGGTCTTGAAAACGCCTATAGAGGATGCCTTCTAAATAAAAAAAATCTCCTGGCTGTGCATCGCCGTCCTCGTCGAGCTCTACAGCTCCATTAGCACACGTTTGGAGCTCAGGGTCCTCTAGTTGCAACCGACGTATATCTGAGGGTGCCAAGCGATCTAACTGCTCCCGGAGCAATGCATGACCTTCCCCGATACTGGGCTGCTCCCTCTGTCTCTCTCGATGTACATAACGTTGCTGTCGTGGAGACTCGTCATGCCCAGCCTCGTCACTCTCGATGGCAGGCCCAGGGGCTACTCCAGAATTAAATAATGGTGCTAATACTGAATCACCCAGGAGAGCCGCCGAGTCAAAACTCTTAAAACCAACTCCAGCTTTAGCCTCCTCCTGTTGATCGTTCCTCCGCTGGTCTGAAGACGGAGGACTAGGCTGTGACACTTTACCTGCCCGAGCTCGGGTGACAACACACGCCATGGGTTGTGTCTGGCACCGCTCGACCCACTCTTGCTCTTCCCTACTCACGTCGGCCGGCCTCTCGGCAACGACTAAGGGTAGAACCTCAGAAGCGGGCATTGCAAAGTCGTTGCCGAGAAGAAGGTCGACGCCCTCCACTGGCAGTTTCTCCACAATCCCGACATCCAATTCACGTGCCACACCATCCACCTCCAACTCCAACCGCACCAGCGGGTATGACCGAGTTGCATTAATACCCTGCACCACTACCACCCGAACCGCGTTTATAGGGTAGCCAGTCAAGTTTTTCATCAGAGTCTGGGAAGCACCTGTATCACGCAAGACCTCTACTCCATGCTTGCGCCCCGCCCACATCACGCAACCCCGCCCTCTATGGTCGCAAAAAACATCCTGAGCAGGGTTCGAGCCTCCCAGGTGCTTCTGCATTGGCTGTGCCTCAGCCTCTGACGAACTGCCCCGGGCAAACTCAGATGACTTCGGAGACACACCAATGTTGCAGGCTAAAGACACAGCTGCTGTAGGTGGTTTGCTAGGACAGACTCTTGCAAAGTGCCCCTTTTTATGACATTGATAACACTCCAACTCCCCTTTGGGCTTCCCTTGGTACTGGGAAGGGCCCGGCCCCTTCTTAAATGGGACGGTGCTAGTCTTGTGGTCAGTCTTGGTATCATGGCTCTTGTACTTGTTTGCATAAGGTATATCACTAACTCGGGGGGGTGAGGCGTCACGCCCCTTGTTACCTGCCTCACTATGCTGGGCAGACCCGCACCCACGAATTAGTGATAGCCGGAGGTCAGCCATCTCAGCTGCCTCCTGTAGAGTTTTTGGGTTCTTTTCTTTAATAGTTAAAGTCATTTCTGCACCAGTACACTTATAAAACTGCTCGAGCAGAAACAGCTCAGTCAACTGTTCGGCCGTCTCAGCTTTCTCAGAACGTGTCCAGTTTTTAAGTGCATCTTTTAAGTCCCGGGCATGTTCAAGAAAGGTCGCCTCCCTAGTCTTTGTAACACCCCGAAACTTCAATCGATATGTTTCCGGTTGCAACTCGTATGCCCGTAGGACAGCTCTCTTCAATTCTGGGTAGTCAATGCAAGACTCTAAAGGCAGTGCATCATAAGCCTTCAGACCCTTACCCGTAAGTCTTGAGGAGACTAGAGCTGCCCACTTCTCTTCAGGCCAATTATGCTCCCTACACTTCTTCTCAAAACGATTAAACAATTCTGTGACTTCAGTTTCACTAAATACCGGCACCAATTTGACTAATTGGGCCAAGGACTGTTCTCTTACTTGGGCCGTGACACGAGTCTTATCTAAATCTAATTTAGCACAATATTTCTCCGAGTCGTACCTAAGCTCAGCCTCATGCCTCCTGGTCTCATCCTCTTGCCTCCTAACCTCAATCTCATGCCTCCTAGTCTCATTCTCCTGCTTCCTAGCCTCAATCTCCTGCTTCCTAGCCTCAATCTTAGCAAGTTCAAGTCTAAATACCATATCTGGAGACAGGCAGGAAGAGGGAGCTGCCACTACTGAAGGAGGGGGGGCAAAAACTGGGGAACCACCATGTGCACCACCCGAGGGCACTCCAATCTGCCAATTCTCATCCCTCTGTGGGAGAGTGCTAACCTCCGGTAACTGAGTGGACGGCACTGTGGGAGTCGAGTGAGAGGGGATCTGGGGAGGAACCCCCCCAAACGCCCTCTCCTCCGAAACCCCATGTCGCCCACGCAACACCCAGGAAATCAGCTCCCCCTTGGACATCCCTACTACATTGGAAATGCCCAAAACCTTGGCTATCAGGTGCAAGCCACAAACATCCACCCCAGTCAGCCTCTCCTCCGTCACGTGGTACCGCTTACTCACAAAAACTCTAGCATCCTCCTCACTGGTTACTAACGGCACACCTTCAAATGCCATCTCTCGCTCATCGTCAGTGCTAATGCACGACATACTGAAGTCCACAAACAAATTCTCGAGACAAAAGTGTTAAACTTCCTATGCAAGCACTAATTACTAAATTAACTGGAGTCTCTTAAATGCTTTACTAATTGCCATACAAAAAAAATATTCTTCAATATGCACGCTAAAATACAAACAAACAAATGTTGTACAACTCTGCAAAAATTTATACTGTTCACAAAATCCTAAGCAAGGTCGCCATTTGTTACGACCTGGCACTCGGGTACACAAGGGCTCTCAATCAGGACTCGAATACGGCTCGCTGCCACAACGGAAACACACGATCCCAACCCCTGAGTACTGCCAGCCGAACAAAAAACACCAATACCCTCCAGAGTTCAATCTGCTATAACGGGGTATACAAGAACTCGGTACTAGTGTCCAACAACAGACTAATAAAGAGACAGGAATTCTCTAGTCTGGTCAACAATCAAACAAAGAAGTAAGAAACAACAACACCAAAGAATAGTGTTGGCCGAAGCCGAAGTAATCCACCCTTGACTAAGAACTTAAGAAGTCCTCCACCCTCTACTTCGGATCGGCACTATTACGTTACGTTAATTAATAGTCCTTAAGCATCGAGCAAGGAATCTTCTGAAAAAAGTTAGATGCTTCTCGGATGCTCGTAAGAAGTACGTATCGGATTTTGAACAGTAATTCAATAAGCAAAACACTGGCAATTAAATATTATTAAAGTTTAAATTGGCATAAGAATAATTAAAAGAATATGCAATAGTAAATGGCAAACATTAAAAAGAAGTACTCCGCAAATGCAACGGCAATAGCCTACTCGGATTGTGCTCGTGGGCCACTAATCACTAAAGTAGCCAAGCTTGCAACACATGAAATCAATAGTGCATAAACAATATCATACATAAGGAAAGCTTCAATACTATTCTGTATCTACTAATCGAGTAAAGTCTAGCTGGGGTACTGTGGGCAAAAGGTAGCAGTGACTGAGCAAAAACGGCTCGTAGCCTAGCGAAGTCCTCACAACTGTTTAAAGTATTACGTTAAAACTAACAAGTGCACTTTGAGAAATCCAGATCCCTTGTATCTGGTTTTCTCCCGGCTCCTTGACAAAGTAAAAACAAACTGTTAATAAAATACAGGGTGGTTAGGCTCTTGCCCTTACGCACTGTAAATTATTAACTCAACACAGTCAGCCGCGAAGACAACCTAGGCTTCACTGAACCGAAACGAGTATGCAGGTTTATCGCTTAACCACTGCATCAAACAACAACTCGTAACACAGAAAAGCCTTACCCCAGTCTAGCATTACCTAGACCAGCAGAAAACAGGAATAATAATAATAACACACAGGGAAATGCATATACAAGTGCAACAAACATAAATCAATCCTATTCTAAGTTAACCCTTCCAAAATAGGCTATCTAATAGCCAAGTATCTAGTGAGAACTCAAGCGATAATACGTTGGCTGACTAGCTCTGCACCAACGGGACCATGGAAGTTAAAAAGGGTAGGGAAAAGAGGAGATAAGAATGTAAGGTAGTAGAGAAAGTTCACATCAGTCAGAAGAATATATATAGTTAGCAAGGGAAATGAGAAGTCGCTCTGCCTAATGAGTTCTGATCAAAAAATGGCTAGACTTCCCTTTTTATACTCGGCCCTCTAGTGAGCCCAACGTGAACTACTAAGGACCGTCCACTGACAATCATTACGTAATTTCTCTCTCTCCTCTGGGATAGACAAAGGCTCCCCTAGCACTGAGGGGAGGGGGAAGGGGGAGTGCTAGTGAGTTAGGCCCACCTCCCGCATGGCGCACCCACTGACCCCCAACGGTGGCTGCTTCTCCCCCCCATCATTACAAATAAGTTTTACACACAATACTTATAACTAATGATATAAAATAGAACTCGTTGACTCAGATGAAAACAAAATACATATTCATAATACTTATAGTACAACGGCTCACATGAACTAAGTTAGGAAACTCTACATAGACTACAGCCAAAGTTCCTGCCCTGACGATCCTAGCGAGAGTGGGGCATGACTAGGCGTTCTGTACAGCATGCTCACACTGGACATGCGTCACACCTGCATACGGTAGATATGTCGGTCCTCAATGCCTACAACATCTACCGTCTGAGGACTCCAGGAGCCAAGAAGTACAAGTCCCTGCGGAAGTTCCACAAGCAGGTGCTACTTGAGCTCCTGGCTAAACATGCGGGTACACCAGGCAGGCCAATACAAGGACCAGGCCAGCTTGACAGAACGGGGTGTGCTGAATTCTTCAGGAAGCACCAGCTCAACGCCCTTCCTTTCAAAGCACCAGGTAGTAATGCTAGGAGTCAGAAGAGGTGCCATGTGTGCAGCCACACAACTCGCAGACCCCGCAAACCAACAAAAACCACTTGGGAATGCCTCGAGTGTCAAGTTGGACTGTGTGCTGGCACCTGCTTCAACGACTTCCACACTCTAACAAACTTTTGAAGTGGAAGTGACAACAGTGAAAGTGACACTCAAATGTAGGCTAAGAATAATAATATAACTAAGTATAAGTGAAAAGGACACATAAGTAATAATAAGTGCCTTCAACAACAATATGAACAAGTGAAAGTGACACTAAAATATATATTTCTAACAATAAATAAGTGAAAATGACACTCAATAAGCCTAGGCCAGTCAAAGTGACAGTATAATAATGATAAAACTAAGTATAAGTGAAAGAGACACCCACAAGTAATAATAAGTGCCTTCATAACAATATGAACAAGTGAAAGTGACACTAAAATATATATTTCTAACAATAAATAAGTGAAAATGACACTCAATAAGCCTAGGCCAGTCAAAGTGACAGTATAATAATGATAAAACTAAGTATAAGTGAAAGAGACACACACAAGTAATAATAAGTGCCTTCATAACAATATGAACAAGTGACAGTGACACTATATATATTATTAACTTACCTAACAATACATAAAAGGGGAAATGACACTACCAATGATCAAAGTCCAGTGAAAGTGACACTAATAATCATAATAATAATAATAAAACGAAGTAATAAGTGACAGAGACACAAATAAGTTCATATAAATAACTTTATTGAGTGAAAATAACATAATAACTATAATAAATGACAGAATAACCAATAAAACACTATCAAATCGCTTCCCGGCATAATTGCGGGTGGAGCGACGAGTGCAACTGGGCGTCGTAGCCGGGGCCGCGGTTGAGTGTTCGGACGCGCCGAGGTAAATACGCGGCAAAAGTTACCTCCACTTCCATCACCATCACTCCGGAACCAGTTGAGCTAGAGAGCTCTACTCAACGCCATTCTACACAGGAAGGTAAGGCGCTCATTTGTATATATGTTTGATTAATGTAGGTAATATATTAAGCGAGATTAGCCTTAGTTTACTTTTGTTGATATTCGACCAGATCGCCCGGATACGAGCTCCGTCATTAGGAGAGCCTGCCCGGGCCAGGAGGGTTAAGGGGAGATTTCCACTTAACCCGGCAAGTGCGGCAAGACTGATATAAGTTTTACTGGTGGGCTGCGGGAAGCCTTATATAATCCAAGGCCTAAAAAAAAAACATTTAAATCAGCCCAGTATCATTTATTTGTATTTTTATTGTTTTTTTAATTGCCCCTTGGCCATGCCAAATATCACTCCTCCACATCCCCTCCTTCCACCCTTCCCCCCCCCCCCTTCAATTATCACCTTTTCTCTCTGTTATTCCCTTATTCTTAGGTATATATTCGTGCTAACATTAGCGAGTTGCTAGCAGGGCGTGGTCATCTGTGTTACCAAGCGAGTGAAAGAGCGAGAGAGAGACTACCGCGCAACAGTGTCTCTCCAGCCGTCTTCACGGCTGGCTGGCTGGCAGGCTGCCTGAGCCGTACGTTATGTAACTCCCAGCCTCTATCGCCGATTTTGACCATCCAAACGCTGTTTCCACTTGTTTTATTGCTGTAACAGGTTATTACCTTTATAATAAACGTAAAATAGGCGCATATGGATAAGCATTAACCCCTAAAAAGCGGCTCACCACATAAGTCGTTTTTAATAAAGCTGGACTATGTGGCGGCGCTCGACATAGGTCGAGTGGCAATTTCAGCACGTAATGTTGCTGAGAGAGAGAGACAAGTGGTGGCAGGAGACTAGCGAGCGTATGACTGCTCCAGACCACCGCGGCGAACCTACTGACACGAATCTCAGCTCCCTCCTCCCTCTCTCACTCGCTATATACGGAATTGTATCGGGAAAGTGGCTAATTACCTGCTTTTTGCACTCGCGTTGCACGGTTATTGCAAGAAAACTAGCCATCATAAAAGGATCGTTATGGTGTCATTCGAAAGCTCTGTTTATGCCCTTTCAGGGATAGATACTTGTTTTACGTTCTGGGTCTTATTTAGGCATGAAAATGATCACGTAAACAGCCCTATTTTGGCTAAAAACACCCCGCTGGGCGGTACATATAAATAAACCGCATAGGCCACTAAAGAAGGGTTAATGCTATTTATGGTACAATGACGATTTGAGTGTAGGAAACACTCTAAATACCTCCGCATAGAGAGGGGTGGCCACTACCCCCCCTACGCAGCGGAGAGGTTAAGGGACTTTTTTGTTAACCCCTTTCTCCCTCATGTTTAGCCCCATTGCTTTTGAGATTTTAAGACATTCATCCCATTAGTTTGGCAATTTTTAGAACTTTCACCCCAGTTATGTCAATTTAAAGACCTTTTGTGCTATTTAAGTGTAGATTTTTTTCTGGCAAGCGATAGTTTGATAGTGAGCCTTGATAGTGAGCCTATAATTTAAGAGGAACCCTCCTTCAACTGTACCTGATTTTTTCCTCACCAGGATTCAAGTGTCTGAAACATCTATGTATTCTACTACTTTCTCTATCCTAGTTTCCAAGCCAAAGGTGGATGTTGTGGGTATGTGCACCACACATTCACTAGCTCTCTTGTTCCAAACTTCGACTCTTCTGAATTTTCAACTCTATGGCTCAAAATTTCCTGTCACTCTCAAACTAATTATTTCTATGCTGTCTATCTATCCTCTAACTCTACTGCCTTTTCTAAATTCTTTGACTATCTAAACTCTACAGCGGAACACATTCTATCAACCTCCCGTTTCTCTGAAATCTTCATCTTAAGAAATTTCAATATTCACCACTGCCAATGGCTCTCCTCTCATTTCACTGACCAACCTGGTTAACAAGCCTACATCTGTTCTATCCTAAATGACCTACAACAGTTAGTCATGTACTCTACTTGTATCCCTGACAACCTAGGAGATCGGCCCAACATCCTTGAATTATTTCTAACTTCTAATCCTTCTACTTATGCTGTAAATGTGTTCTCTCTGCTGGGCTCCTCCTATCACAACCTTATCTCTTTTACCTGTCCCTTTTCACCAGTACGGTCATCCTATCCTCCCAACCAGCGGTGGTTGTGGCACTATGGCGCTGCCAACTGGGAGGCTCTTCGGCAGTATTTCAATTTCCCATGGAATGAAGTTTGCTTCCATGGACTCTCAGAGTGTGCTGAATTCATTACCAAGGAAATAATATCTGGTATGGAGGCATACATTCCATTTTCTATCTCTCAGTCTGATACAAAACAATCTTGGTTTACTAAAACTTGCTCTACTGCTGTCCGCAATATGGAGAAAGCATATGTTCTTCCCAACAATTTTACTTCTTCGTCTTTCTCTTCTCTTTTCCATTCTGATGACACCACCGTCACTTCTTCGCCTGACAAAGCTGAACTCTCCACTCAAATCATATATTCTGATGATGTATTTTCTGCTCTCTCTGGGCTTAATACTCAGAAGGCATACAGACAGGATGATGTTCCTCCTGTTGTACAAACAAATTGTTCTTCCATGCAGACTCCCTGCCTAGGCAAACTCTTTTGTCTCTGTCTTTCCTCTAATGTCTTCCCTTCTTGCTGAAAATTTACTCTCATTCAACCTATTCCAAAGAAGGGTGACCACTCTCAACCCTCCAACTATCGTCAAATTGCTCTCAAGTCTTGCATCTCCATTTTTTTGTGTGGAAACTATCCATAATTCAAAATTACTCAATCATTTGTCTTTTCATAGTCTACTTTCAGACCGCCAGTATGGTTTCTTTAACCCCTTCTGTACCGACCAACGTCCTTTTAACTATATTCTGGCTACTATTATACGATACTATCAAGTTTAAAACGGGCCTCCAGCAATTAACAGGCTTCGAACTATCTCACTTAATCCTCTTCACTACCACAGATCCTTCTTAAACTACATAAATTAATCAAAATATAGCTAGAGTAAAATGTAAAAGCTGTCGCCGGTACAGAAGGGGTTCAGTGTCACTATACTGGTGATCTTCATTGTATTTTACTAACTCTTAGTCATCCTTCTTTCAGGATTTCAGTGAAATCTTTTATATTGCGCTAGATGTATGGAAAGCCTTTGATAGAGCCTGGCACAAATTTCTAATTTCTGAACTTCACTCCTTCGGCTTCTATCCCTCCATCTGTGTCTTTATCTCTAATTTCCTTTCTTGCTGTTCCATAGCTGTGGTTGAGCACGGTCATAGCTCCCTTCCTCAACTCCGGTGTACCTCTCTTCCAATCCACTCTTATGCTGATGACTCTACCTTACACTATTCAACTAGCTTTCGTCAATCCCACCATGCAATAACTTCAAAACTTGCGTGATGAGACCATTGCATGCCTATCTTCTAATCTATCATCAATTTACAATTAGGGCTGACAAAATATTGATAATTTCAATTTTTATGAAACAAATTTTCTCTATCTATCTATCAGGGCATCACAAACGAAAATCCACTTCCGTAAACGCAATTCCGCATCCTGTACCCCTTTCCTTAAACAGACGCTTTTCTGCCAATCAATTAAAAATTAAGGTTCCGCTAAACCAAAACCGTAAACGCAATCCAGATTTGTGATTTTCACTACAAAAAGTGCTAAAAACGAGGTATAATCATTTGTTAGTGCAGTACATTTGTCTATTTATTTATTATTTATCACATGCTTACCACTCACAGGGGTCATTGCTCATTCTTCACCTCCTCAGTCAGGCCTCACTCATTTTATCATTTTATGTTACTTATATAATTAATTGAACTGGGATAAATTATAGGTTTGATCCCCGGAGGGGAGAAGAGAAAACCTAGTATTTAGTAGTGGCCCCGAAATCATTGACGATATGCCTATTAGTATAATAGGCCTCTTTCAAGTACCCGCAGTCAGCGTATTTGAAAACCCCGCCGCAGGGAGAAAGAGTCCTACATCATAAGTGTAACACTAATTCTCTTATGGAATCGTCTTTATGATTGGGTACTCACTACGAAAAAACTTTGAAAAAAATAAAAAATATACATTAAACTTAATTTTGTTATACTAGAGCTTTCCATCATGTGGATGTCTTTGTTGTGGATTCTATCCCAGACGGTGAACCAAGCGTTCCCATACCTCCTTCAATGCTATATCAAGACTAAACTTAAAACATCAACGAATGGGAAGGGGATGGCTGGGAGGGCCCTGCATCGTCAATGATTTCAGGGCTACTACTAAATATTAGGTTTTCTCTTCTCCCCTCCGGGGATCAAATCTATAATTTATTAGTGGCCCCTCCATCATTGACGATATGCCTGATATCTCAAGACTGGAGGGGGACATTTGTGACAATATCACCACTAACAAATACCTATAGGTAGAGAAAAAGAATCATATAACAAATACCTATAGGTAGAATCATATAACAAATACCTATAGGTAGAATCATATAACAAATACCTATAGGTAGAATCATATAACAAATACCTATAGGTAGAATCATATAACAAATACCTATAGGTAGAGAAAAAGAATCATATAACAAATACCTATAGGTAGAATCATATAACAAATACCTATAGGTAGAATCATATAACAAATACCTATAGGTAGAGAAAAAGAATCATATAACAAATACCTATAGGTAGAATCATATAACAAATACCTATAGGTAGAATCATATAACAAATACCTATAGGTAGAGAAAAAGAATCATATAACAAATACCTATAGGTAGAATCATATAACAAATACCTATAGGTAGAATCATATAACAAATACCTATAGGTAGAATCATATAACAAATACCTATAGGTAGAATCATATAACAAATACCTATAGGTAGAATCATATAACAAATACCTATAGGTAGAATCATATAACAAATACCTATAGGTAGAATCATATAACAAATACCTATAGGTAGAATCATATAACAAAATACCTATAGGTAGAATCATATAACAAATACCTATAGGTAGAATCATATAACAAATACCTATAGGTAGAATCATATAACAAATACCTATAGGTAGAATCATATAACAAATACCTATATCACCACTAACAAATACCTATATCACCACTAACAAATACCTATATCACCACTAACAAATACCTATATCACCACTATATCACCACTAACAAATACCTATATCACCACTAACAAATACCTATATCACCACTAACAAATACCTATATCACCACTAACAAATACCTATATCACCACTAACAAATACCTATATCACCACTAACAAATACCTATATCACCACTAACAAATACCTATATCACCACTAACAAATACCTATATCACCACTAACAAATACCTATATCACCACTAACAAATACCTATATCACCACTAACAAATACCTATATCACCACTAACAAATACCTATATCACCACTAACAAATACCTATATCACCACTAACAAATACCTATATCACCACTAACAAATACCTATATCACCACTAACAAATACCTATATCACCACTAACAAATACCTATATCACCACTAACAAATACCTATATCACCACTAACAAATACCTATATCACCACTAACAAATACCTATATCACCACTAACAAATACCTATATCACCACTAACAAATACCTATATCACCACTAACAAATACCTATATCACCACTAACAAAATATATCACCACTAACAAATACCTATATCACCACTAACAAATACCTATATCACCACTAACAAATACCTATATCACCACTAACAAATACCTATATCACCACTAACAAATACCTATATCACCACTAACAAATACCTATATCACCACTAACAAATACCTATATCACCACTAACAAATACCTATATCACCACTAACAAATACCTATATCACCACTAACAAATACCTATATCACCACTAACAAATACCTATATCACCACTAACAAATACCTATAGGTAGAGAAAAAGAATCATATAACAAATTAAGTGTTTATTGCTTATATACAATAAAATGCAAAAAATGGGAAAGACAGCAGTGCATTACTTCGAAGAAAGTCTGCTTAAAGTGACACCTCCCCGTGGCATAACTGATAGCGCGTCTGGCTCACAACCAGGAGGTCCCGGGTTCGAGACCTGGGCGGGGAAGTGACATTTGGGCAAGTCTCCTAACGGTGTAGCCTCTGTTCACCTAGCAGTATAAATAGGAACCTGGTATAAGTGGACGAAATTGTGACGTCCCATCTGGGGTTTGTAATCGGTTACAAGGTGAGATGGGTATCGTACTGGTCAACCTAAGCTACTGGTCAACCTAAGCCTTCGGGTGAGACTGGTACCGTAGTGAGAATGGTACCGTACAGATTAACCCTAAGCCTTCGTTTCCAGATGTCGCCAATTGGCTAAAATACAGACTACACACACATCCACAGCCATTCCAACACTTAACATGCATTTCACGCAATACATTCCCAGTTAAGGAGGCGCGATAATAATGAGCTTAGCTCACATTGCATGGATTCCCCTTGACGAACAAGCAAGTGAATACCCTTCAGGTACATCGAAAAGAATATCACATTGAGATTCAAAAGTTTGATGATCAAGGCACATAAATGATATAAGTATGTTTTATGCCCTTAAAATAACTTTGTACATAGTAGACATTTTGTACAATTTCATTTACTATCTCCTAGTTATAACTATGATAGTTATCTTATATATATAAAATCAAATTTTCTTGATCTGGAAAACCAGCTTGACTATTAAGTATCACTGGTAGTGATCTTAGTATTATGGACAGCATGTTGGGAACCTCTAGACCAGCTTGACTATTAAGTATCACTGGTAGTGATCTTAGTATTATGGACAGCATGTTGGGAACCTCTAGACCAGCTTGACTATTAAGTATCACTGGTAGTGATCTTAGTATTATGGACAGCATGTTGGGAACCTCTAGACCAGCTTGACTATTAAGTATCACTGGTAGTGATCTTAGTATTATGGACAGCATGTTGGGAACCTCTAGACCAGCTTGACTATTAAGTATCACTGGTAGTGATCTTAGTATTATGGACAGCATGTTGGGAACCTCTAGACCAGCTTGACTATTAAGTATCACTGGTAGTGATCTTAGTATTATGGACAGCATGTTGGGAACCTCTAGACCAGCTTGACTATTAAGTATCACTGGTAGTGATCTTAGTATTATGGACAGCATGTTGGGAACCTCTAGACCAGCTTGACTATTAAGTATCACTGGTAGTGATCTTAGTATTATGGACAGCATGTTGGGAACCTCTAGACCAGCTTGACTATTAAGTATCACTGGTAGTGATCTTAGTATTATGGACAGCATGTTGGGAACCTCTAGATCTAAACGATCGTAAGTTGTGACCCTACTGACCTTTGCACCTGTCCTATGACTGTGCCATGTCTCAGAAATCATCTATAGTTGCAACTATAATAAATATTCATAAAATCTACAATTAAAATAAAAAAAATACACACTGTTGTCAGCTCGACTACTCGTGTTTTACAGCTTGTGATTTTACTCATATGAATATAGTCTGGCGGGGGGTCTCTAGGTCCTGAGCTCACCGGAAACCTCCCCCCCCCCTCCTTTTCCTTATCTTGAAGATGCAGCTTCAGCAGCTTTTGAGCTTACCGGAACCCCCCCTCCTTTTCTTTATCCTGATGACGCAGCTTCAGCAGCTTTTGACTAAGTAGACCCGCCACTGAACAAACATAAGGCAGCTTTTTTGGGTATTCTACTGTCATATCGTCAGACTGTCTCCCCAGAAAGTGGGTGGGGCCTTACAACCGGTGGACCAAACGGTGGAAACTGGGTGAGTTTTAGCATTTTCTACGTATAACGGGTCTGTGGGGTCTGCCTTCAAATACCTTTGGCATGAATCTAATGGCTTGTGAGGCACCACTCCTCTTCTGAGAAGAAAGCATTGTACACCTATATTAAAGTGGATCCTTTGTTCACCGGGTGGAGCTAAAGAATCCTTAGGGATGATCAGTGCCGGCAATAGGCCTACGAATTTTGAGATGTGACGGCCTATGAAAAATGCCGGGGTCATATCAAGAGTATTATTGGGAGATTGTGCTCCGCCTAGGTCCTACAACATATCACACCGGTGTCAGCCTCTAGAAGGTAGTTCTGGTCTCCTGTAGCTCAACGACAAGGGCCAAAACGTTCTAGAATGAGTCCCACAAATTATAGGTTTGAGTCCCGGAGGGAAGAATGAAAACCTACTGTAATATTTAGTAGTGGCCCCGAAATCATTGACGATATGCCTATTAACTATAATAGTCCACTTTCAAGAGCCTGCGATCCGCCAGTTTGAAACTACCGCGTGGGGAGAAAGAGTCCCAACATCATAAGTGCAACGCTAATTCTCTTATGGAATCGTCTTATGATTGGGTACTCACTACGAAAAAACTTTATAAAAAATAAAAAAGAGAAAATTAACTTAATACTTGTTATATAAATGCTTTCCATCTCGGTGGATTTCTTGTGTGGATTCTATCCCTGACGCTGCTCTTAGAGACACCATTCCTTCTTCCATGATATATTAAGACTAAACTCAAGACATCAAACGAATGGGAAGGGGATGGAAGGGAGGGCCCTACATCGTCAATGATTGCGGGGCCACTGCTAAATATTAGGTTTTCATTCTTCCCTCCGGGACTCAAACCTATAATTTGTTAGTGGCCCCTCCATCATTGACGATATGCCTGATATCTCAAGACTGGAGGGGGACATTCGTGACAATATCATCCACTAACAAAATAATATAGGTAGAGACAAAAAATCCTATAACAATTTTAAGTCTTTATTGATTACATACAATAAAAGTAAAAATTTGAAAAGAAAGCAGTGCGTTACTTCAAAGAATATCTGCTTATGCTTGACCGACTAGGTACAATGGTATGATCTCACTTTGAGGTTCATAATCGTTTTCTAGGAACTACTTGTATTCCTGTCCAACTTAATACAGACCAATATATCCGTGGATTATATCTTCTGTTCTTAAAACTATTTGTACATTTATATAATTTGTACACTCTGTTTATCCTATATAGTTGTAACTATGATAGATATCTTCAAAAATATAAAATTATTTTAAGAGCTGTAGAACCAGCTCGCCTTATTAAGTATCACAGCTCGTGATCTTATCACAATATCCGGCGGTGGGGCTCTAGGGGTCTTTGGGCTTTCCGTCACTCCCCCCCCCCCCCCCCCTCCTTTTTCACCTTTAAGATTAACCTTAATATGTAATAGCACATGGACCAACTAGACCCGCTGCTGTAACGCCGCTCAGGTTAGTTTTGTCTTATCCAGAGCTACAGACAGGTACCGCATCAGGAAGGTGTGTTTAGAAGCCCACAACTTAGTGTTAGCTATGTCATCAATTGAATAATTTTGCAAGAATCTAAGAGAGACGGCCCACTTTTTTATGTCATGGGCTCTGCCCACCACACCGGGATTACTTTCCTTAATGACGTCAACGAGTAAAGAGGCTAATTTCCTTCTCGTAACGCGAGTACCTGTACTGTTGACCTATACAAAGCCTGGTTGTTGAGGTTGTGCTACCCTCATAAACTTAAGTAAAGCCTGCACTGGGCACAAAATGTGATGCGTACATCCGCGTTTGAGTGCCGGGACTGTAAATTCTGAAAACACATGATCACAATATTCATTCTTAGCTATGAATGTGGGAGACGGAGCGATTTGTAAGTGTTCATTCAGTCTCCCAAACCTGAGGCAATTAGGTTTGTTGCTCATCGCCGCCAGCTCTGATATCCTGTTTCCTGTCGCTAAAGCCATAAGGAACAAAGCCTTCTTTAATAATGAGTCAAAGTCCGGCGCATGATTATATTTGCGCGAATGAAGCTTTGTCCAGCGACCAGGTAGGCATGAGCTGACGTGGTGGTGGGCGCAGTTTGAATTATGCCTGCGGTATGGATAGACCAGTGAGGTCGTAAAAGGGGTTTCTAATGGCAGACAAGTTATTTTTGAGTGTAACTACCGAGAAGCGCTTTTGTTCAAACAAATAGTCTAAGTACTTAAACACCAAAGCTACTGATGATTCTGTTTGCGCTGTTTCTACAATAAGGTTGTGAACGTTTTCCAATGTGATTGGTATTGTCTCCTGGTTGACATAGTGTACTGATTAAGAAATTTATTTGTAACACTCTCCCCGTACTGAGTTAGCCATTTGGCATTTTGAATGTCCAAAAGACAAAAGTCAGCGAGGTCTCTAGGTTGCCAATTGTCTCCAAGTGGAAGTACGAGACCGGGAGTGACACCGGGTTCTCGCACCACGTTTTCAATTGGTGGTACCACACCTGAGCCGGCCAAAGTGGCGCGATCATCGAGACTACGCCCCGGTAACCCCGTAGTTTGTGAACTACTTGTCACATGAGTGAAGCGTCTGGAGGCGGAAAAAGATAGATGGAATTCCATCTGTTCCAGTCCTCCAACAATGTGTTTGGGCCCCCCGCCGAAGTCATATCCTGGCGGGTTAGGAAGAGAGGGAGCCTGTGGTTTCCCTCGGACGCAAATAGATCCACTTTCATATCCCGGCGGGTTAGGAAGAGAGGGAGCCTGTGGTTTCCCTCGGACGCAAATAGATCCACTTGTGGACGGTATGGCTCTGCAATCATCTTGTTGAAGATGTTTTGCTTGAGTGCTCATTCTACTGTGGTGCTCTGTCTCCGGGACAGAGCGTCTGCCCAGATGTTCGCCACACCCGGGAGATAAGATGCATGCAGATGGATGCTCAGCTTTTCGGCAGAGCAAAAATCTGTTCCGACAATTCTAGTAACTTCCGGGACCTCGTTGACCCTTGCTTTTGAATGCAGTGTACCGCGTTCAAATTGTCCATTCGGAATGCAATTGACTTCCCCTGTAACAAAGAGCCGTGAGTTTGAAGGAAAAATAAAGGGACTAGAAGCTCTTGTTTGTTGATATTAAAATTCTCGTCTTGGGACCACAGACCTTGGCCCTGATGGCCTAGGTTTGACTGATATCCCCAGCCTATTGTCCCTGAGGCATCTGTGTCTATCCATACCGTAGGTGGGGGAGAAACTCACGTCATTATTGAGTGCAATGTTTCCTTCCTTGCCCAGACCGACAGTAAGTTGTGAATTAATGGAGGAATGGTCCATAATTTTCCCTCTGGCAAGAGTGGGAAAAATTTGTTGCCTTCCAAGATTAATCACTTCACTAAATCTTTCAACCGGCCCAACTTCACAGTTAGTTGAATCCATTTGAGAGAACCGACCGGGGACTCCCACGTTCTCCTCGTCGTGTTCAGACTGTGGAGAAACCGAAATAGTTTTCTGCGAAATCTGTTTCGGTTGTCCACACTCTGCCTGAGAGTAAGATTGGCTGTGTCCCAGACCATCCCTATCCACTGAATTACCTGTGTGGGAACAAGGTGTGGCTTTGCCAGGTTGACCTTGAACCCTAGGGTTTGTACATGATTTATTACCTGATTTACATGGATATGACATCAACTCTCTGAATCCACCACTACTAGCCAGTTGTCTAGATACCACAACACCTTGATCCCCTGGGCTAACATTGGCATAAGGGCCTGCCAGACTAATTTTGTGAAAATTCTCGGTGCCAGGTTCAGGCCGAATGGCAATCTCTGGAAGACGTAAGTCTCTTGCCTTATCCTCAAGGCGAGGAATTTTTGGAACCTTTTGTTTATGGAGACATGCCAATAGGCGTCTGTCAGGTCTAGTGAACACATCCAGCCTTGCGGCAGGAGTGTGAGCCTGATTTGATTCACAGTGAGCATCCTGAATGGTGAATTGTGAATGTGTGTGTTCAGACACGAGAGATCTACTACTGGTCGCATCTGCACACTGTCCCTCTTTGGCACTAGGAAAAGTCTGAACGTGAACACGTGGCAAGTTGGATTGACTAGGAAAATTACATGCTTGGAAATCATCTCTTGAACTAGCGAATCCACCTCTAAAGAAACATGATTGAATTCTCGAGTTTGACGTAAACGAGGTCGTCGGAGCCACCGCCAAGTGATCCCCTTGTTTACCACTGTCCGAGCCCAAGTCCGCCGGGGCCAGGCCCTGCGACATGCTTGGAATGACCCAGTCGCTTGACTGGGCTTGTCCGGCAGAACTACTCTCGGATCCAACTCGCCTGCGGTAGGCCCCGGGAGAGAGAGAGACTGAGTGACTAGTTTTTTGGTGGTGGTTGGGCAGATGTAGACGGCTGACTAGGTTTGGCAGATGTCGTTCCCTGCTGAGGCTTGTGTTGTGACCATAGGTGGGCACGATAACCAAAAACCTTAACTTCGTTAACCGTTATTTCGTTAACGAAAACCTTAACGTCATTAACCGTTAACCGTTAACCGTTAACCGGCGATATATTTATCGCTCATAACCGTTAAATCGTTAAATCGCTAAATCCGATCCTTTCGATAACGATATCGTTACTTCGTTAGTATCGTTATTTATCGAAGATATGGATATTTATCATATTTTAAATACAAAATGTTAAATGCAGCAATGCTATCATTATTTTATTAGAAAAAAAAAATTACACTTCATTTGATTTAGTAGAAGATCATTTAGATGATTTTCAGATTTAGTGATGTCTAAGCTGGATCTCTAGGCATTTCTCCTGGATGATTTGAAGATATGTCATATGGATCATATGGATCATATAATTCATATTCAATTATTCATATGGATATTTATTTCCTGACACTACATTTATTATTTATGATCATTGATTTATGATTTAGTAGAACTTAGAAGATAATTTACATTTACATGATTTACTGATGATTTACACAAGGTTGAGGGTGCGTCGTGGACTCGTGGTCACGTGACCCCCCAAGCGGCCCGCATGGGTGGATAAGAAATTACGAGGGTTCGGTTTGGCTTTTAGTTTACCTATTTATTGACTATTCTGCGGATTTCTGCCTGTTTGGCAATTAATTAACGATTATCGCTATTTTGGAACAAAAAGTATCGACGTTACCGTTAATTCGTTAAAGCTGGAATTTGTTTTATCCGATAAACGTTAACCCGAAATCGTTAACGTGTTACATTATCGCGTTACTTTATCGCGTTAGTGCCCACCTATGGTTGTGACTTACCTTTGTTACTCCACTTGCCTGAATGTTTCCCTTGCTTTTGCTTGTACTGAGTACCTCCCTGCTGTTGGGGAGACCTGGGGTCCTGAAATGACTGTTTAACCCCGGTATATTGAGGTTTGCCTCCACTTTTTGGTTTAGAGTATGGTTTCTTAAGGGGACCAACCGGTTAATTACAAACTTCCAGGTCTTACTTTCAATTTAAATGAAATTTGGCACAGGTGTATATGACAATAAAACTAGATAAAAAAAACAAAATTTTTGCTTTTTTTCTTGCAATTTAGGTAAAAAAAACTTTGAAAATCATAGCACTGCAGAAAATGATAAACTCCTACAGAAATCCCCATAGCACATGTTTTATGTGATCAAACAACTCACAAAAGGTGTATCTGTAGTTTCTATAAAACACATTTTATATATTTTGTGTATTTGTTCGATTTAGGTGATTACGGATTCAGGCGAATATATTTATAGAAAATTACAACTTTGACGACATATTGTGAACAAAATTAAATTACTAGAGTAAATTGGCTTTATAGGCCTTTTAGTGTTTTTAATTACCTTTCCAATGGTATATACACCATTCCTATAGGTCGAATAATAACTGTAGAATAAAAATCCGATAGTGCGGCAATATAGGTTCTGAGAAAAACAGGTGAAAGTCTAAGGTAATTAGGTGAACATTTTTACTTTAGTTTTTTAGGTTTACAATATTTTACGCAGGAACATGGCAAAGTAGAAGATAAAGCGTGTGGGAGGTTGTAGAGTAGCTTACGCTCTTTCGATTTATATAGGTATGCTCCTCGTACGACCAGTAGTTACTGAGCATGTTAATTTCAAAGTTCGCTATATAATGTTTTTAGAATTACAGGAAAAGTTTGGAAAACATAAAAAAAAACGATTTCCAATGGGTTTTCACTAATAACATTTCACTGGCTTATGAAGGGATGTTGACTCTTGTTGAGTAAACACCTATTGGTATTTTCAGGATTTCGAGTTTTTTAAGCCTAAATTAACCGGTCGGTCCCCTTAACCCGGGAACTGCGGGAAGACTCTTAAGAGTTCCCCGGCGGACTGCGGGAAGACTCTTAAGAGTAAGGCTATTAAAAAATCCATTTAAAACACCCCAAGTTTTTTTTTTTTTTTTTTTTTATTGCCCCTGGGCCATGCCAAATATCACTCCTCCACCTCCCCCCCTTCCCCACTTTCCTCACCTCCTTCAGTTATCACCTATTTTCCCTGTTATTCCCTTATTCTGTGGTATATTTTCGTGCTAACATTAGCGAGTTGCAAGCAGGGCATTGTCATCACTGTTAGCAAGCGAGTGCAAGAGAGAGAGAGAGAGTATCGATCGACAGTATCTCTCCAGACGTGGGGAAAAGTGGTGGGAAGGGAGGTTGCCTCAGCCATACATTATGTAACTCCCGGCCTGTATCGCTGATTTTGACCATCCAAACGCTGTTTCCACTTGTTTTATTGTTGTAACAGGTTAATACCTTTATAATCAACCTATAATAGGCGCATATGGATAAGTATTAATGCTATTTATGGTAAAATAACGATGTTAGTGATGGGAACAGCTCAAATACGTCAGCACAGGAGTGTGGTGTCTCATACCCCCCATGCGCACTTCAGAGGTTAAAAGACTCGTTCTTTGGCTGGGAAGTACTCGTCTTTAAGCTATCTACCATATTGTAAACTGCCGTCCATGTGTCTAAGTTTAGCAGAGAGGAATTTAAGACCGGGGAAAGCGTTACCCGGCGACCAATGTCTTCCGGTAACTTTCTCACCATGTATACCCGTACGTCCTGTCGTGCATGAACAGCCTCCATTAAGGCTATTCTGATATCACCCAGGGACTGTATTGAATTTTGTAACAGAAGGCTCCAGGACAGTTCCGTGGCCTTCCGTATATTTTGATCAGAGATGGCAGTTATAGTCCTCGTGAGGGACTGGGCAATTTGTCGGCTTAAGAGGAATGGTGAGAAAAGTCTATAGGCTTTGTGATGCAATTTGAAGTCTCTGTCTAAGTGGGCTGGAGGGGGAGTTGAGAATGGTTCCTGTAATTCATAAAGGGACAATTTGGGGGCCGCCAGGAAGTCAAACAAAGTGGGGAACACCCCTCCAGCCTTATTAATGGGTAGAGAGAACCATGAGTGGGTTTCTTGAGGAATTTGGTGGGAGGATTTCGAAGTAATATTGGTTGCAAATTGCGCCTCAGCTTCCCAGTCCACCCACAGGCCCACACCTACCTGCCCCACCTGCAGGACTGGGTTGTAACTTTGATCGAGCTCCGGGATTGTATCCAATTCCGGTGTATGCGAGTTGAGTGACTTTATGTCATTTACGCCGTCAGATTTTGACCAGTCCTCAAAAAGTCGTGCAGCCGAGGCAGGAGGTAATGCAGGAGTAGCAGAGTATACAAAGAAATCAGAGGAATATACATTAGGTATGGCCTTAATTGTAACATCCAATAGTTGTCCTTGCGCATCTTTGGCTCTCAGTTTCTTGCTTTTACTCACCTCAATGGTCCATTCACTAGGGACCGGAAGCTCCCCTGATACCATCGCTTGTGCCATGTGTGGGTTCTGAGCGATAGCCGGTACCCATGAACAGTCTGGCCCGTATAAGAGAGGCATAGGGCCTTTCCTCTGTGGGAGTCTATCAAGGGGAGGAGGAGTAATGTCCGTGATCACTCAAACATTTGTGGAAGTCAAGGAGGCGGGCACTGTCATGCCACTTGCCGTGATATTTGCCGGATTAACATTAAGGGGAGGCAATGATTTAGTGGGAGGCTTAACTCTGGTCGGTTCTAATGGCCGCACTGTTGACCCGATCGGGGGAGCTGCCGGAATAGTAGTGGACGGACCTTGGGAAGTAGGGATATGATATTGGCGCATGACTTTATGTAATATCTCATTTAGGTCATCTGTCGTTAAACACTTACTGTGGGACTCTCTGGAGGACTCAGAACCCTCCTCAGATACTTCCTCATTAGGTCTTGGTTGAGCTGAGGACAGATCAACATCCTCTTGCTCTACCGGTATTTCCACAATCTCCGGCGTCGATTGCCGTGGTTCCGGCACCTGATCGTTTATCGGCCACGCTAAGTCCGGGACCGACGAGGGGATTGTTTGTACATTATCACGTTCCCTAGTCATGTCCTGAGTCTGAACTAAAGGTTGTACCTGAGAGGGCTCTGACTGTCTCCAGACACCTCTGCCCTTATCAATGGGTGGTTGGGAGTCTGGTATCACCTCGTTAAAAATGTCACCACTCTGGCGTGTACAAGTTGAGCCTCCCCGGTACTGCTCTGCTAGTACCCTCTGTGACACTACCGGAGGAGCCCTAAGTGTTACAAAGTCTAATTTAGGTATAGCAAATGTAAAATGAGCCGGCTCAGTTGATAGCGAGCCTGCTTCCCATCTTGTAGGTCTCGCATTCAATCCCCGCTCAGATTGAAAAGTTTTTCTGGGATATAGCCAGCGGTTACCGTCTCCCCATGAGCAAGGGTGATGGGTAATGGTCTCTGGTTGATTATAGAAGTGTCAAGCGCTTGAGAATCCTCAAAGGATGAGATATGGGCGCCATATAAGTAATCAGACAATTATTATTATTATTATTAATCCTGTGATTCACCTAAAGTTTGTCCCGGTACATCCCTGGGATTCAACTCAGTCCCCTCCGTCCCTGCCTCCGAGCTGCCAGATTGGACGTTAGGAAATGAGGAGGTAGAGGCGGGGGGGAATGGCCGTGACCCCGGCGATGGCCGGTGCCGCGGCTGCGTTTCATCCGTGCGGGCACTTTTATGTACTGTCACTGATTTGGGGGTTGAAGTAACTGACTCATCTTTCCGTCGTTTGTTTGACCTAGATGACTCAACGAAAGACTGACGGGCTTGTCTATGAGGGGACCTAGATCTGGACCGAGACTTGGTCCTAGGTGAAGGTGAGTGCCCTCGTTTCCGGCGGCCGGGGGGGGTTTGCCTGAGAACTGTCGCTACTCTCGCTACTACTTACTAGCTCTTTGGATAAGACTTTAGACTTAGCTTTCGTTTTAGGAGTTGACTTGGACGGCAATAGTTTTAAGGATGGAGATTTTATGACTAGGTAATCCCATAGGGCTTCGTCATCACAGTGCAAAGCCTTATGGGCAACATCTTTAGCGTAAACATTATATAAGTTCTTAATCTCCTTCAGTGCCATGAGGCATGATTGATCTCTCCTGTCAAACAGCGTCGCTTGTAATTCGGCACACACGGCGCATTTCTTCGACAACCAGAGGCCCCGTGATCTATCGAGGCACTTTACGCACCTCACACATAGTTTATGTGCGAGCACTGGTAGAAGAGAGCAGGTAGGAGTAGCGCAAAGAGTGAACAGAGGCATGATGGAGCTAATTTAAGACCCCCCCCCCCCCCGCCGTGATCGGCTCCTCACCTGTCGGTTGTGCTGCTACCGATGTGCTGTGATCTGGAAATAGAAAATTTCCAGGAATCAATGCTCATAAGGATAATCCGAGAGGTTTTACACATCCTACCTCAAGTCCGCCGGAAAATTAGCTATAGCCACTGCTACTCTAACCTTCTGCTGGACCTGACTGAAATTTTTTTAAGTTTTTCAACTCTAGAACTGCTTACCTGTGACAAAGTGTCACCGGCCCACTAAGACCTTAGGCCATTACTATCATTGACTATTTGGACTAGATAGATAGTGTTCCACATTGTGACTGTTGCGCCGGGCGTTCGAAGTCATGCCGCGTGAGGCTATCGGTCTGGGCGAGTTCACTCGGCGGGCCGAGATCACTCCCTTAGGAATTAGCATTTCCGCCGGGAGTTTCGTGGTTTAGCACACCACGCCGGGATATTTGGTTTATTCCTTACTCGTCTGCAAGACGAGAAGAGGGCGACAATACACAGAAAGTCCGCCGGAGAAACGAACCAAAATTTTCAGAGGTGTTGACTTATATGGGAAAGTCAAACACCCCCATAAACCCAAACAACCATCAGGAAGTCTCCTGACTCCCTGTTTACACATGTAAATAACACTACATGCAAAAAACAAGGGATAACCTAGGGCTACCAAAAGTATTATTATTTTATAATTAAATAAGTTACCAATAGCCCCGGGTTCAAATCCCGATGTATCAATGGGAAGATATTATTGGGATGGAATTTGTGCTGTACCTGGTATCAGTGCATTACCACAAGCCCACCGAAACGTCAATAAAATACCCTCATTGTTCCCTGATTAAATAACACTGTATGAATATTCCCATATTCAAAATATGCTATAGGGGTGCAATGCCTGGTGAGTTATCTGCTCAACAGGTGGCGTTGTGTGTGTGTAAGTGTGAGAGTCCGAGTGTAGGGGGTGAGGCAGTGAGGCACGGGAACGAGGTGGCTTCAGAGATGGGGTCATTTCGGGCCATGAGTGAGCACCGTGCCTCATGTGAAGGCAAGATGGCAGATGCTCGTTGTACTCTACGTGCTTCACATGTCTCACTCCCTAGACTGGAACAAGACCTCACGGGCTTCACTGTTCATTGTAAAGCGGTGAATGTTAAGGCTCTCAGCCTATGCCCGAGAGAAAGTAAGTTGGAATATAGAAAAAAAAAAAAAAAAAAAAAAAAACACTACGGAGACCCCTACAGGTCCGAGGCTCGTAGAATCATCATCTTGGCTGGTAACCTACCTCCTGGAGACACAGCCGCAGCATCCGGAGAAGGGAGCCCACGAGAGAGAGGGCAAGCGCAGGCTCGGACCCTAGAAGATTCCACACCACGTGTGACAACCCTTGAACTAGAGCGCTTGCTAAACAAAGATAATGCAACTGCCTCATAGAGACGGCCTGAAGCATATTCCTGCGGGTAGAGTAGCCTCCTAACTAATAGATAAGGACAACAGATAAGGTGCAGAAAATTACATGAGGCACTGATCCTGGGGGACATGAAGGCGCCTGTACAATAGTACCCTATTTTAACACTTCCTGCAGGCATACCAATGGGGTAGCCTGTGCTAGCTAATCTAGAACCTGTTCAATACAACTCAGATATATACAAATGAGCAAGGACTCACTAGAAGAGAGCGAACGAAGAATGAAGCCGGAGCGCAGGCCGCGCACACCCACTCGGTATGGCCGCAGGGAGAGGAAGAAGGAATGGCGTCTCTAAGAGCAGCATCAGGGATATAATCCACGCAAGAAATCCACCGAGATGGAAAGCATTTATATAATAAGTATTAAGTTAATTTTCTCCTTTTTATTTTGTATAAAGGATTTTCGTAGTGAGTACCCAATCATAAGACGATTCCATAAGAGAATTAGCGTTGCACTTATGATGTTAGGACTCTTTCTCCCCGTGCGGTAGTTTCAAACTGGCGGACCGCGGGCGCTTGAAAGTGGACTATTATACTAATAGACATATCGTCAATGATGGAGGGGCCACTAATAAATAGCATAAGGTACAGCTTGCATTACTTGAAGTGACAGGAGTTTGGGTAGTGAACTTTCTGATTGAGCTATCGTCAGGAAGGAGCCAACCAAGAAAAACTTGCACTCATGAACCCTTGGTTAGTGAACTTCCCGATTGAGCTATCGTTAGGAAGGAGCTAACCAAAAAAACTTGCACTCATGAACTCATTATCCTCCCCCGGCGGTATATGCAGGCATGATAATCCGGCAACCGGTGTGGGAGGGGTTCAATGATGCCGTGAAGGTTGGGGGGGGGGGGGACTACCAAGAGCTACCTCATTAAACTGCCCTAACCAATTCAATTACCCTCATCCTAAACCACTGGATTGTTCGGCCGTGCTCGATGCATTGAATGATCGGAAGGTCGAACAGGTTGCCTGGTAAACTGGTAAGAGAAGTAATGATCTGTGGCAATTTTGTCGGCCAGCCATTTAAGGAAGGAATCTAGTAAACCCCCCATGTCAGCAGGGTCTCAGTGCTGTCCAGCTAGGCTAACCGGGAATAATCTTTAACCGGGACTAGTTTCCAGAAATTACCTTATGTCCTTCAATCACCGGAATTCTATCCTTCGCGAGGTTTGGAACTCCTTCCGTGAAACGATATCTGAGGGGGGACACCGGAATCTAAACAAGGGGGGGGGGGGCCACTAAGAGAAGTACTCATCTGGTGCCGTTTGGTAAAGTAGGAGCGTGTAGAGCTCCCTTTCTTAAGGTAGCCCTCAGGCGTCTATCGGAGGACGCTGATGGGTCTTGTATAACTATTCCCTTCCCTTGCAGGTGCCCAAATGCCATAGCACTTTTTAAGGTGTTAGGGAGAGTGTCTGTTTGGTGTCAAGAGCTGGTCTGTATCCCCGTGATTGGGATTAACGAGGGAACACAGCTTCTATAGATATAGCTCAGAACATCTACCGTAAGTTTTAAACCAATAGACTGAGAGACCCCGCTGCCATTTGTTTGTTAGAGCAAAGAACCGACAAGTGGTCTGTTAATCCTTAACTCTACCGTGAGGGTATGAAGGAAAAAACAATTGGTTGGGAGGCCGTAACTGATAACTACACTTATTTAGGGAGCTTCCTTTTCTCGCCCAGAGTCTGCCGGTTCTGGTTAGACAGAACTTTTTAGGCTTAGTGTCCTGGAAAGATGTCTTTTCTTTATGTTAGGTGGGGAGCTAAGTTCATTAATGCCGTGTTTATGAGTGCAACTTTTCCCCCCAGAGTTTATAACACACGGCGGGGAAATCGTAATCTACGGCGGAAACGCTTTTGGTCAAGAAGCTTACCCTGCCTTGTTGACATTGAAACCTAGATATGGTGCCAGAATAGAATTGCAATTGCCATGGAAATTATATTTAACATCTTAACTTATGCCACCAATCTAACTCTTTAATTTGTGCCACCCAACAGCCAATTGTCTACGGTTCCCCACCCATAAGTTTGAAAAATTTCGTCTCATGAAATTAGGCCGGACTAAGTTTGTGTATCTTTTATGTCTGGAGTCTCTCTCCCCCCGTGGGTGGATTACTCATAGGGTAACTTTGTCTGGCCCCATGCACCGGAAGGAGTTATTTAGAAGCCTTAGTGTGCCGCTCCTTATGCGCGTTGTTGCCCTACCGGGAACCACCAGTTTGGCGGTGGAGGTGTGGGGTAACCACTTTCAGTGTCATCCTGATGGATGAATTGTGCTGAAAGGGCGCTTGGTATTGTTACTGTTTTGGGCGAGAGTTAGTCCGGACTGCGATGAATTGTGCTGAAAGGGCGCTTGGTATTGTTACTGTTTTGGGCGAGAGTTAGTCCGGACTGCGATGCGAACAGTTTTTTGGTCCACAGAAAACAGGGTACAGTGGACTTAATATACTCCTGATATGAGGAGAGTCCCGAGTTGAGGGACTCCGTTTAGAAAAGTTCAAGAGATTTTAGGGAGTAATGAGGTAGCCGGAGCACCTCTACTCCCAGTGTTTTCCTGTTTTCCACTGTACCCTTGGTTTCCAGGACCACTGTCTGCCCTGCCTGACCTGACCAGTGTAACTGGTTTTGTCCGGCAGGGGTACCCTCGGATCCACTCGCCCGCGATGGGCCCCGGGAGAGAGAGAGTTGTGAAACACTGATTAGATTTTGTCAGGATGGTTAGACGACTGACTGTTGTTTGGCCTACCCTAACCTTTTACTGACATGTCTTTGTCTAAATGAGCTTACTATGTCAGATTTAAAGTGGTGGCTGTAAGTTGTTACGCAAATAGTACAGAGCCTGTCTGGTCTCCGGACTTAGTACCGAAGCAGTCAGCACCGGAGATCTGAGGACCCGGCGGCAAACACCAGCCGTTAGGCCTCTTACCATAAACATTCTCAGGTGCTGACGTGCTCGTACCGCCTCCAATAATGCTCTTCGTATGTCACCTAAAGAACGTACAGGATGTGGTAAAACCATGAGCTGAAATAAGTCTATTGTCTCATCTAATATCTGACTGGCCTTAGAGTCTACAGGTCTCGAGATGGCCTGGGCTGTTTGGCGGTTCAGCAAGAATTGAGCAAATAATCGACAAGCCTGATTTCGTAATTTAAAATCTCTATCGAGATCGGCGAGAGGGGGGATATTGAACTGGTCCTGTAAGTCTTTTTGTGATAACTGAGGAGACGTCAGGAATTCAAAAATGGAAGATGGGACCTTACCTGCTTGTTTATTCATCAGAGTGAACTCAACTTGGCTGGCTTGGGGAACGGGAGGGAAGGGTTGTGAAATTACTGTTAAAGCAAATTGCTGCGCCTCTATGTCCCAGGCCACCCATGGACCAAAACCAACCTGCCCACAAATTACACCTGGACATTTACACGTTTGTCGCGCCGGGGTTGTATTCAACTCCGGGTCTTGCTTCACGTGGGATTGATTACCGTGTAAGCCATAAGGCCGGGCACAATCGGGACAGTCTAGTGCAGAAGGGGAAGGTGGGACTGACTTTGAAGGCATGTATACAAAGTACTCGTAATAACACACATTCGGTATAGCTTTGATCGGAACCTGTAATACCTTACCCTGTTCATCTTTAGCTCTAAATTCCTTACTCTTGTTTATCTCAATGGCCCAATCATTAGGGACCGGAATCCCCCCTGACAAGGTCATGCGTGCCATGCTTGGAAATATAGCCTGAACTGGAGACCAGGTCTCCGGTTCCGTACTTTGGTAACTGAGGCAATAGTCTGTAACTGCTGGTCTAGAGAGGGGGTTACAAAGCTTGTGGAGATACTACCAGTATTGGGAGATGGAACAGAGTTGGGCACTGGGGTGCCACTCGCCGGATGACCCGCGTACGTGAATTTAGGGGGACATGGCGCTTGTTGCAAGACTAGTGTAGCGGGCTTTAACGGTCGTACCACCAAACTTGTCGGGGTAGCTTCCGGCGTAGCTATGTGAGTAACACGAGACTTCTTAGGTATATGACAGTGTTTTAGCATCCTATGAAATATGTCATCTAGATCCTTGACTGTGATATATTTATTGTGTGATTTTTTCCTCGACTTGGGTTTCATCACTGACCTCCTCTGAGTTTGACTTTGAGGTATCTCTGTTATGTCTCTTCCTTCCGGGGTTTCCGGAACTGCTAATGGCTCTGACATTAGTCTGAGTCTGTGTCTCGGGACTTTATGTCGTCTGTCCTTTTTAGATTCTACCTGTAGACCATCTAAAGTCCGGTGTCTCGGGGAACTTTGCTGTGGTTCACTCTCTACAGTCCTTCGTTTGGGGGAACTGTGCCTTGGGTATGTCTGAAAAACTGCTAGTTGTTGACTTACCTGAGGACCCTCCACTGTGTCACGGTCATTATCCGCCTGCACCTGGTTAGTAGGTTCTAACCTCTTAGGGGACATTGCTACTTTATGACTTGGTAAAAAGAGAGAGACTTGAGGAAAAACTAATTGACTCTGTGCCTGGCCTATTTGTAAACCCTTAGCACCGATGTGGGGAGGCGAGCCCTTCCCGACAGTCCCCTTCCCAGAATCCACCCGACTCAGGGACCGGCGCTTCAGAGACAGGGACCACCGGAAGAAGTTGCGACCCTGGTGTTAGCCAGTGCCGCGACTCCGCCTCCTTCGTGTCGGCGTCCACATGAATCTCTGCCGTGACATAGTGGGTGGTACTCATGTTAACTTTATTTCTCTTGGGAGAACTAGTCGGATGTTTGGAAGATTGTGGGGACTGTTGCTTAGGAGATCTGGATCTCTTGTGGCCTCTTGGAGAAGCAGAACGAGTTCTCTTCCGGCGGCCAGGGGGTGTTTCTTCTTGAGACTCATCACTACTACTCCAGATTAACTCTTCGGAAAGAAGTCGGGATAACTTAGTATCTCGTTGGTCTGACTTAGAGGGTGAACAATCAAGAGGGGTTGAATAAAGTAGAATGTGCTGCCAAAGGTCTGAGTCATCACAGATTAACTCCTTATTCGCCGCGCCCCTAGCATAGGCGGAAAAGCTGTTCTTTATGTCGACCAGTGCCACCAGACACGTCAGGTCTTGTTTACTGAACCAATCGGCACACAGATCTGAACAAACTGGATACTTCTGGGAGGTCCAGATAAACGTAGACTTGTCTAGACACCCCACACAACTAATACAGAATTTATGTGCAATGACCGGGGTTAAGAAGCAAGTGGGAGAGGCACAAAAGTTAGCATGAGGCATGATGGAGATAACGTACACCCCCCCCCCCCCCCGCCCCAGG
Source organism: Paralithodes platypus (assembly GCA_032716605.1). Taxonomy (NCBI): domain Eukaryota; kingdom Metazoa; phylum Arthropoda; class Malacostraca; order Decapoda; family Lithodidae; genus Paralithodes; species Paralithodes platypus. The sequence goes on along the minus strand of CM064514.1, from coordinate 15,432,386 downwards.
TTCTGCACCATAGCCTGCTGCCCTGTGCTGCTTCTGATGTGCTGTGATCTGGAAATAAAATTCCAGGAATCAATGCTCATAAGGATAAACCGAGAGGTAACACATCACATTCCTCAAATACGCCGGAAGAGCAGCTGTAACCCAACTGCTACTCTGATCTTCCGTCGTACCTGAATGAAAACTAACCTTCAAGGCGTCTTCATTACCAGAACTGCTTACCTGTGACCGTGTCACTGGCCTCTATGAACCATGTTAATTAACCACCGTATCGCTGCGACATCCTCGAGGGATAGTTAATTCTCACTGCACTGTGCCGCCAGGTGCTAAAAAGTCATCAGGGTGCGTGAGGTACAATGGGTTAAGGGCGAGTTCGCTTGGCCGGGCCGACACTTACCGAGGAATTCGCATTTCCGCCGGAAGTGTTGTGGTACTGCAAACCACTGTTTGGTAAAACAGATCTCGCCTGCATGGCGAGGGAGCAGCGTCAATACACAGAAAGATCGCCGGGAAGGGAAACCAAACAAATTTTGAGAAAACGGACTTACATGACAAAGTCTGACTCCCCAAAACCCCACACAAGTCAGGACATCTCCCGACACCTGGTAGATATGTAAAGCACAACACGAAAATCCAGGAACACATCTTATGGCTAAAATAGTATAATCAAGTCATAAAAAAATAATCCTAGCCAACTAAGATATACCCCTAAAGAGGATGGCCACGAGGCTCATAGACAGCATTATCATGAATCTATTACTCCTACCTCTGAAGAAAACAGCAGCTCGAGGTCACAGCTCCCGGAATGGGAACAAGCGGACACGGACTCCAGAAAGTTCCACACCACGTGTGACAACTCTTAGACCAGAGCGTCTGCTAAATAATAAATATAATGCAACTGCCTCATAGCGACGGCCTGAAGCATTATCCTGCGGAAAGATAGCCTCCTAACTAACAGTTAAGTAGCAATAACTAAGGCGCAAAACAGAACAAGAACACAACATGACGCGCGGGCCCAATGGGGGCTAAACGGCGCCTGTACAATAGTACCCATTCTCCTGCGGACATGCCAATGGGGCTGCCTGGTCTAGCTAGTCTAAACCTATTCTAGTACAACTCGGATAGATACAAATGAGCAAAAGACTCACTAGAGTTGAGCGAACGAAGAATTAAGCGGAGCTCAGGCAGACACGTCTGGACCTGGTGGATGCAGGGAAAAGAAGGAGGTATGGGAACGCTTGGTTCACCGTCTGGGATAGAATCCACAACAAAGACATCCACATGATGGAAAGCTCTAGTATAACAAAATTAAGTTTAATTTTAATTTTTTATTTTTTACACATTTTTTTCGTAGTGAGTACCCAATCATAAAGACGATTCCATAAGAGAATTAGCGTTACTCTTATGATGTAGGACTCTTTCTCCCTGCGGCGGGGTTTTCAAATATGCTGACCGCGGGTACTTGCAGGAGGCCTATTATACTAATAGGCATATCGTCAATGATGGAGGGGCCACTAATAAATGAGTACTACTTGTTTATTATAGCCTTAAGGGCATGAGGTGTTGGGAGATGCATGAATCTGCTGTGAATGCTCGCTGGTAACTAGTAAGGCGGGCAGACCGGGTGGTGGGCATAATGGATTATTTAAATTACTGGACCAAAATATTGCCAATAAATTATTTTTTCAGTAATTGATTGTTTTCTAAGTTAGTACTTGAACATAGAATTTCGAAATATTAATCACAAAAATAACATGTAAAACATTTACTGAAAATAGAGGATATATACATGAAATATCGAAAACTAAGCAGACATCCACACACCAACAACGGAAGACGTCAGGAAACACACAAAGAAATACTTCCATGCCACAACAAAAACAGGAGGATAGAGCAGAGAGTCTCTGCTGGGCTGCGGTAGCGGTTGGACGTCTGTTGGAGTCGTCTGCCGCGTCGGTGGTTCGGCGGCCTCTCCCCCCGGCTTAATCCCCTTACACCATTCTACACTGCTCTGCCTTCACCATCTTCTGATCATCTGCCTCTACCGACTACACTCTGCGCCTTCTTTCATCCTTGCTGTTTGGTGGTGGCCGTCGATCCCTGGACCTGTGACGCGTGACTCTACACTGTTGAGGGACGCTGTAGCCACGTGGCCGGCTCTGGGTTCGGGGTTCCCGTGTGTGGGCCCCCTTCGTCGGTGCCAGGGCCGCCTTCAGATTCTGGGGTTGGTGTTGGCCCCTCCGTCCTCACTTCTTCACTTCTCCACGTGTCATCTTCCTGCCGGGTGCCATCATTCATCACTTCATCTTCCTTTCCATCCTCATGTCCTGGGAGTCTTGTTGCCCTTCTGCAGCCCCTTCTGGACCCCTAACGTTTGAGCCTCCTTCCTGGGAGGTCGCTGCAGATTTATCTTCCCTGAAATTACTTCCACCTAGGTAGGGTAACATAAGCTACATTGCTTTACTACCCTTCAACATCAAAAAGAAGAAGAAGAAGGACAGAGCAGTTCAACAAGGAAGGAAAACAAGACAGCAACATGGCGACCACCGACAAGGACAGCAAAATGAAGGACACCAAAGAAAATGTACCAGCCCAGGGGAAACGAAAGGAAAGCAAAAGAAAAGAGAACAAGCCCTACAACACAATATTAATCACTTGTTCAATGTTCCAAAAGTGCCTCACCAGAATCAACGACCCATAGAACAAGAAAAGAAGAAGAACCAGAAGACGGGAAAGCCAGAAGAAACGACTACCACAGAATATACGCATAAAGAAATTGCACGTGTAATAACAAGACAGCAAATGGCGATCAACCTGGAAGACAGCAAAATGGCGGAGAACGAAGAAAGTGTACCGAGTTGTGGCAGACAAAAATAAAACAAGCAGAGAAAGAACATAAAGAAACAAGAGATACCACGATCTTCAACATGCCCCGTATACCCAAAATCCCGTACCAGACTCAACCAACAACAAAGCAAGAGAGAAAGAGAAGTACAAAGACAGCGGAAAAGGAAGAAATAGTTGCCCGGAAACACATGCACAAGGAAACAACACATGTCCCCAGCATCTGTCCAATGAACAAGGGAAATGATACTACACCAGTACTAGCCGCCAACAGACCAGCCCGAGTTGCCACTATTAGTACCGGATGTCCTATTACACCCGGGAAGAATATTAAAATCTCTTATTGTTCATTATCAACACAGAAAAGGAAGCTTGTGTTCAGCCAGGGTGAAAAGGACTCCTACACTCATCAAAGGAGTAAGCATTTACGCCCTTCTTACACACAAGTTTCTAAAGGGTCCTCGCTAATCCCCCAGATTGACCCTGACCGCAATTGTGACCTTTAAGCCCCCATACATCCATCCCTGTACATATCAGACTAAGTCGTCACTATGCTGGATGAAACTGATCAGAGTAAGCAATTTCATGGCTTAGTAAGCAGTGGCATTTCCAACTTACCAAGTCCTAAAATTACCCTCCCATTCCATTGGTGACCAAAGGCATTTCCAAGTCCCACTTGTCTGAGGAGTTCTTTTCCCTATTGAGGGATCGTTATTAGTAGTTGGCATTTCCATCACTAATATTGAGTCTTTAACCCGTAAACGGCCGCAAAGCTCTTAAGAGGTTTTACTGGGCGACGGCGGCAAAGCTCTTAAGAGGGAGGCCTAAAAATACCATTTAAACAGCACTAAACAATTTTTCTGTTTTTTTTCTTTTTTTTCCCCCTATACCTCATATCACTCTTCCACATCCCCTCCTTCCTCCCTTTCCCCTCCCCCTTCTATTATCACCTATTTTCCCTGTTATCCCCTAATTTGTTGGTATATTTTTGTGCTAACATTAGCAAACTGTGTGGGGGATGTGCTTACGTGCCTAGCAGGTGTGTTACACAAGCGAGTGTGTGTATGAGTAGGCTCAGTGTGGCTTGAGGCCTCGTGGAGGGAGGGGTTGCCTCAATTTTCTCCAAAATTCATGAATGGGCTGGTCCATCTATATTCGCGATTTTGACCAGAAAAATTATATTTTCACTCGTTTGATTGTTGTTACAGGTTACTATCTTCATAGTGAAGGTAATATAGGCTCATATGAATAGGTAATAACGATATTTATCGTAAAATGACGATTATAGGCCTGAATGGAGCCCATATGCTCGCCCATGGGGAGCTAGTTCATTACCCCCCCCTCGCCGTTCCCGGGTTAATAGGCTGCACCTTTAACCCTCTCCGACATATGACAGAATTTTGAACCTATTAGGGATACTTTAAAGCCTTTGTTACCATCAGGGGTGTTTAGAAACCTTTAGTTTAGTTACTTCAACCTCTGCAGTTGTCTTTGAGTTAGTTGTGGGCAGAAAACTAATTTTGGAGAGGTAATTATAAGAGTGAGAGAACTCTATTTCTTATTGCTAATCTGGCAACCCCTGCATCATATGAGTCTGAAAGGGTTAATAATAGAAGGCTGAAGTACGAGGGCATCCCCACACTTCAAATTATTAAAACCGCACTAAAGTAAGGGGTAACAAGTGGAAGTTGGCACACCAAAATCCGATAAAGTGCCAGCTCGTCATAACTGGGGCACTATATTTAAGATCCTAACTCAAGAGTACCTGAACGGAACTTCATCAAAGATTATTATAAAGGTCAGGATAGTCGAGTATCCCTAAGCTTCTAGCTATATACAGTATACTCACGTTAGTCTGATGAGGTGCCCAAATTTATTTATATATTTACGGAGCCGCATTTAAGACCCCACGTTCATTAATCCATCTGTAACTACCACTTCAAACGACAGGCCAACCTGGACGGCCCAACAGAGACTCAGAAGATGATAAGCTGCCCTCCACTTAAAAACTCATTAATTCCAAGTGCCCAAGACTGGAATTATATCCAAGAAAACTGAAGAAGATATTAATACTAGTGACGAGAGAAAATAAGTTAGAGTTTTACCAATCGACTCTGTCAAATATTCACCAGTGCGCAAGGTGATAGTAAAGGTAGAGTCCCATATTGACTCTGCCAAAATTCCCTATATGTGTGGAAATTTAGAGTCCCATATTGACTCTGTTAAAATACCATATACAGTACGTGCGCCAAAGTTAGAGCCATATTAACTCTGTTAAAATTCCATATACGTGTACCAAAGTTAGAGTCCCATAATTAACTCTAACGAAATTCTATCTATATGTGAAAAGTTAGAGTCTCCAAAATTGACTCTGCTAAATCCTCACTAGTGCGCCGAGTGACAGTAATAACTTAGTCCCATATTGACTCTGTTAAAATTCCAAACCGTATAGACAAAGTTAGAGTCCCAGGGATTGACTGTTTCCATTCTCACCAGTGCACAAGGTGATAGTAAATAGGTTAGAGTCCAGAGTATTGACTCAGAAAATAATCTTGTCACATTTTAATCTGAATTTTAGTATCATACATAAATATTAACTCTAGATATAATAGTGTTTAATACTTCAGTCTTTTCATGACTATATGAGTGTGGTTTAGATAATGTGGCACAGTAAATAAGCAGGATTTCATTTCCATAGCCACGGTTGTGGATGGCCATTGTTCACTTCCTCACCCTATTAACTCCGGTGTTCCTCAGGGCTCTGTCCTATCTCCTATTATCTTTCTAATTTTTATAAATGATCTCCTCAACTGTACCTCAATTCCCATCCATTCATACGCAGATGACTCAACCTTACACTACTCCATTAGTTTTTCAGAACGCCCCAGCCAGCAATCCCGACAAACGACAAACGTAATGAAACATAAGAAAATGGGAGTCTGCAGAAAGCCGATTGGCCCACGCAAGGCAGATCCCTCTCACACCCAACCCCAAATATAAAGCCTAATAATTTATAGGCCCAGCTCACTAATACCATGATGACTGACCTTATGTATACATTTACGCACCCGTCCCACACCCACCCGCCCACAAACTACCCCCTCCCCCACCCACACACATACACACACCCGCCCCCCACCCACTCACAAACTACGCCCCCCCCCAACACACACACACATTCCACCCAGTACACACATACCCACACCCGCCCCCACCCACTCACAAACTACCCCCTCCCCCACCCACCACCAATGAAGCCATAGAACTCTTAAATTATGATCTAAATACTATCTCCAATTGGGGCAGAGAAAACCTTGTTACCTTTAATGCTTCCAAAACCCAATTTCTCCATCTATCTACCCGTCAGGAACTCCCTGCGGACTATCCCTTATTCTTCAACAATACAAAAATCAATCCTTCATCTTCTCTCAATATTCTTGGTGTCTCTTTTTCTTCTGCTCTCAGTTGGAAGGACCATATTACCAGTCTTGCTAAGGCAGCCTCCCAGAAGCTGGGTGTGTTCAACCGCCTTAGGGGGTTCTTTTCCCCTGCACAGCTTCTTGCTCTGTACTGGAGCACAGTGCGTCCGTGTATTGAGTATTGTTCACATGTGTGGGGAGGTTCCTCTCACACCGCTCACCTAGACAAAGTTGAAAGGAAGGCCTTTCGTATCATTAACTCCCGTCCACTCACCAACTCTCTGCAATCTATCTCTCTCTCCGCCGCAATGTTGCATCTCTCTCGCTATTCTATCGCTACTATAATAATCAGTGTTCCTCAGAGCTTTCCCAGTGTATACCACCTCCTTTACGTAGGGCACGTGGTACCCGTCTCGCAACTCAATCCCACCCCTACTCTGTGCAACTCTCCAACCCAAGAGTGAAACGTTACTCTCAAACTTTCTTCTACTCAACAGCTGAGCTCTGGAACTCTCTCCCAGAATCAGTCTTTCCCTCTTCCTATGACTTAAATTGCTTCAAACTCCGTGTGTCCATGCATTTTGGCTCGAACGTCCCTTGATTTTGGCCCTGTCACTCTTTCAACTATGGGGGAGGCACTCGCTATAGGCAGTTCTGCCTTTTGCCTCCCTCAATCACATAGAAAAAGAAAACAAATATATACACCTGAGCTCTGCCTATCGATCGTAATTGAATAGTAAACTTTATGTTTTTATATTACCTATCTACCTATAACCATATAATCAACATTATAAATGTATTTAGAGCTTAAGATAAATAAACTGTTCTTAAAATATTATCTGTGTTTTATATACTGTAGGCTATAATATTATCTCAGTGTTTTATATACTGTAGGCTATAATATTATCTGTTTTATATACTGTAGGCTATAATATTATCTCAGTGTTTTATATACTGTAGGCTATAATATTATCTGTGTTTTATATACTGTAGGCTATAATATTATCTCAGTGTTTTATATACTGTAGGCTATAATATTATCCTCTATTGTTTATATCCGTGTATTGTATGAATTCTGAAATCTCCAGTCTTGAAAGAACTCACCTCAACCAATAGCCAAGCTGATATAATAATCACTCTATTACAATACATATACTTAGAGCTGGGCACTTCCGCATACACATACGCAAAACGCCAATTTTGCCATGGCGAAAGTGTCATTTTGGTGGCGCACTTGCGTTGGCGGCAAAATGGCTGCCTATCTGCGCATTTGCAGTTCTGAAAGTTACCTCCATGTTGCTATCCTTGAGTCCGCAAAATTTGGTTCCCACCGGCCACCACCCGCGGCCCCTACACTTCCAGCGCCCCGCCAAAAACCAAGCCAATTACTTCTTGTTGTGTGGGAATCTAGTGCACCTTCTATATTTCGTGATTTTTCGTATGTGATATGATGTGTGAAAATGCTAGGGAAGACATGATAATAAAGATTACTTAATAAATGTTGCTTAAATGTAAACACAAATATTTGAAGACCTGGAGATTCGATCGATCGACTGCGCAACATCACAAATCATAATTGAATCCACTATTCCACTCTTGAGCCAATATATTTTAATTATCAAGTCTAGATTATTTATTTTTGGATATAGATATTGTCAAAATATCATTAATACTGAGATGTAGAGAGCTGAGTTACGATAAAGACGAATATTAGATGAAATATGCTAAAACCCTTTAATTAGGATAGCCTATATTGTATTGTTATTGCACGTCACGTGTTTGTCATCACATGATAGGGTGTCGTCTTTATTTATGATTAGATAGGTTATTTGAAAAGCTTATGGTGTATTTGAAGTGAATAGTACATTAGTCTTACCTTTTATAAACGAATAGCCTATATATATAAAATGAAGCGGTTAGGCTATAGCCTAGACTAGGCCAGGCCTAATATTCGTGGCCAAGTTAACAAATTTCCATAGCCTAGCCTATAGGCCTACGGTCTCGATTTCAATCGTATGGGTGAGTAATTATATCCTACTGTCTCGATTTATTTATTTCCATTTGAATTGATACTTCTATTTAGTGCGATTTTTGTTAGTGCGTGATTTCATGGTCTCACTTGCGAAATAGGCTAGGCGTATAGCGGCGCTTCACTTCAGTTAGGCTAGGCCTAATTAGTTAATTTGATTTATATTAATGTTTTCTTAACCTAAACTAAGTTTATTAGGTTACCCTAATCCCATCAAAATGCCTCAAAGCATGTAGGTTAAATATTGCATAGCCTATAGGCCTAGGCCTAATCACTGACTAATTTTATTAGTGTCAAATAGGCTAGAGTGTTAATTTTGAAAGTAGCCTATCATATAAATGTACAATACAATTTTATTTTATTCTGATCTGAAGCTAGCCTATATTCTGGACATCATAATGAATATAGGCCTAGGCTACTCTACTTTCTATTAAATTACTTAATCTATCTAAAGTAGACCAATCTATTCTATTTATATTGCCATCCCCAAAGGGGTGGACACGAATGAATCACCTCCTTGCACCTCTGTGATCTGGTGTACCTCCTCCCGAATGGTGCAAAATTGCGAATACTGATTATTAGGCCTACTGAAGGACTCCCCGAAAACACCTCACCCCAACGTTTAATTGCCTATGCCGGACAAACGAAGTGGCCTATTTATAGGCCTATATATTATATATATATTTTTGTTGATAAGCAAACCTATCCAAAACGGGGTAAGTTCCTCATACAAAATTTGGGACAAAATATTTGGGGCTCTCCATTAACCTAGACTAAAATAAACTGTAGGCCTATTAAACTTTAAGCAAGAGTTGTGTTAGCGGGCATACCATCCGCTTTGTTTACATAGTCGCACTCCCATAGTTACATACGTTTCTAATTTGACTGTTTTTGTATTGCTACTATTTGCCCCTGCTGATAATATATATGATGATGACAATAAGTCATTGGGGATGAGGGGGCAAAGCCCCCCTCAACCAATATTGTAAAATTTGTATCCCACGTCTGTCGGCCGGTAACAAAATAATTTACCCAACACCTGGCCGTGGGATATAATAAACTCAACCCATTGAGTTACCCTTTATTCTGTAGTGTAAATAAAAAAAATAAAAACAGGTTTGCGTTTGCTGATTTGCATTTGGGAACCGAAAATTTCACGAGGTTTGCTGATTTGTGTTTGTGGAAGTTATGTTCTGGGTTTGCAAATTTGAGTTTGTGGACTAGATTTTTTTGTTTGTGGTGCCCAGCTCTGCATGATGATGATGATGATATACTGTATATTAATATAAAATAACGCTGTTTCTACATAAACAAAGAATGTATTCAGATATACTCCGTCAAGTTTTTACAAGGTGTTTCTTATTTAATTAAGTCTTTCCAATAATTATGATATTAATAACATGTATGAATTAATGTTCTTATAACAAACAATTGTGGTGTATTGCATATCCTAATTAGTGTTTGTGAATACAAATTATAAACTATTAGTTTATTTTAGGTGTTATTAATCAAGTTTCATAATTAAATTAGTGAATATACTAGCATGTGATCTTCCAGGGATTCGAACCCAGGACAGCACAGTCAAACTCAAATATCAGTTACAGAATGATTCAAAGGTTTATCTAATGTCTATCTATCTATTTACTCAGGCCCAATCTCCACTTTCCCTATTGTATGTATTTATTTATTTATTTTATGTTTTTGGGAGGGGGGGGGGGGGAGGGACTTAAGACAGAGCAAGAATAGGGACAACACAAAACAATGAACACACAAAGACAAAATACATATTCACACACATCTAGGTCATCCAGGAGAAGACCCAGAGTCCAGGGTCTAATGTACAAAATGTAAATTCAAATTGTGATTCTGATTACAATTCTGATTCTGATCACTGGCATTAACTATTGTTGGAGTGTTGACAATTCATTAGAAGTTATTGATAACATAAATACCATGCCGAAAGTTACCTCGGTGCATAGCTTTGACTTTTCAACTTTGTATACCAATTTGCCTTTAGATTTAGTGTATTCAGAAGTTTGCTTTATTATTGATTTCCACTTTGGCAGATTCGGTAAGAATGGTAATTATTTCATAAATGTTTATTCATATTTTAATAATGCATCACTTAGCTCTACTCCCACTAGTTCAGTATATTTTTATAAAATTAAACTTAAAGATGCCCTTAAATTCCTCCTTTTCAATACTTAAATTTCAAACAAATATTAGGAATTCTTATGGGTGGAAATGCTAGCCCTTTAATTGCAGATTTATTCTTGCTTTTGCTTTAGAATTTAAATATATAAAAGACTTAGTTGACAGTAGCAATACAAATAAAATCCCAGAAAAATTAGCACTTGCTAAATTGTTAAGTAATAATAGTAGATATAGTGATGATATTCTCGTTTGCAATATGTTAAATTTTAATCAAGTTGCTGAACTTATTTATCCTAATTCCACCCCCCTCACACAAGGTAACGTAAATGATGAAATTTAACATTTTCCTGATATAAATATACAGATTGTTAATGAACAGTGCATTCTTGAAGTATATCACAAAGTTGATGATTTTAATTTTAACGTAATAAACTTTCCTTTCCCTAGTACTGTGGTGATATCGATAGTAAAATAACTTATAATTGATTTTATTCCCAGTTAGTAAGATTTTGTAAAATTTGCACTAAAGTAGATGACTTTTGGGCTAGAGCTAGGTTACTATACAGACTCTTAGTAGACAGAGGTTTTGAGGCAAGTAAATTGTTACATAAATTTAATCTTTTTAAGGTAAATTATTGTGACTGTATTCTAAAATTTGATATCAATAATTTTAATCAAGCATTTTTAACTTGAAGTTTCTCTGCTTACTTTTTGTCTGTAAGTATTAATTGTTTATCTTTTTATATTATTATTATTATTATTGATTTTTAAAATTAATGGTTCTTGTTAAAAGAGTACTCTTTGTTGAAATAAGTTGTTGCTTCTTCATATTTTGCAAAAAAAAAAAAAAAAAATGTATTATATTGTATCTATTCATTGTCGATAGTATCAATTGCTTGTTTTTGCGATAACCTTAGTTTATTTGTACGATAAATGTAGGTTATTTGTAGGGTAGTAATGGATAGGGGTCACTTGAGGCATGCTATGCTTACAGGTAGGCTACCTACCCGATAGCACTATCGTTAGTGAGTGTTATTTGTATTTTGTACTAGTGTTAATGTATTGTCAGGTCGCAAATTTGATTTGAATAGAACATTTTGACACTAATTGTAGTTTCTTTATTCATGCAGAGTTTAGTAAAAATTTACCAGAACGTCCCGGACTTCTCAAATTGACTAATTCCTTGAACGTGACAATAGTGCGTTATGTGTGCGATTAGTTTGCTTGGGAAACAGATCAACTTGCTCATGTAGTAATATACACCCTATGTGGTGGATTGTGTTCTTTTATTTCATAAACTTTATTTTAGTAAGCGTTGTTTCCACATAGCGATTTTGATAAAAAAAAATTACCTTTATCTTGTATCGTCCTAGTTTTGGTTTGTTTAGTTTGCAAGTTTTACATTTTAATTTTGATAAAATGCAATACATTTTAGTATTTGGTAAGATAATATAAGCCTTTTTGTCCAAATTACCATAATAAGGCCATCCAATGCCATTATTTATCATAATTAATTCATTCTAACTATATTCAGAAAATATATCGTATTCAGTGGGATAGTAGTCGATATTTAATCGATTATTTTTGCCAAAAGTAATCAGTAATCGCGATTACCAAAAACACTGAGTATCGCCCTCCACAAAGAATTGCTTCAAACTCTGTGTATCCAGGCATTTTGGCTTGAACTTTCCTTGATTTTGGCCCTGTCACTCTTTTAACTTTGGGGGAGGCACTCGTCACAGACTGTTTTGCCTTTGGTCTCCCTCATCAACACAGAACAAAAATAAAATGACCCACTTCTCCTTTGGCAGGAAGGCAGCATCCCCCACAACTTGCCTCAATTTTCGCCCTGCTGCGGCCACCACGGGAATCCTGTTTGAGCTTGCTAACTAATAACACAAATTGGGAGTTTGAAGGCATGGATGCGATTGCGGAAGTACTTCCACTGTTCAAACCCGCAAGTATGCGCCGAGTTTGTCGCTAATAAAAATGTGCTAATAAAATTGGACTTCCGCAACTGTGGAATTAGCGGTTTACAGAAGTGATTGCGGAAGTGCCCACCTCTGCTATCTATCTATATGTCACAATCTTCCACACAACTATACCTTACTCTTCAACAATACACAAGTCAACCCTTCACCTTCTCTTAATATTCTTGGTGTTTCCTTTTCTCCTGACCTTTCTTGGAAAGATCATATTTCCACTCTTGCTAAAACAGCTTCACAGAAGTTAGGTGTGTTAAACTGTCTCCGTGGGATCTTCACCCCGGCACAGCTTCTTGCTCTGTACAGGCGCACAGTGCACCCATGTATTAAGTATTGTTTCCATGTGTGGGGAGGTTCCACCCATACCGCACTTTTTGAAAGGGTAGAGTCAAAAGCATTTAATCTCATCAACTCGTACTAATTCCTACAATCTCTCTCTACAGTACATGCCGCAATGTTGCATGTCTCTCACTCTTCTATCGCAATTACAGTAATCATTGTTCACCCGAGTGTTCTCAGTGTATACTTGTTCACGGATAGTGGTGGGCACCCGCCTTTCAACACACTCCCTCTCCTATTCTGTTCATCTGTCTATCCTAAGAACGAACTGATTTTCCCAGTCTTTCTTTTCCTCAACAAGTAAGCTGTGGAACTCTCTCCCTCATCTATAATTTTAACGGCTTCAAGCTCTGCTTGTCGAGACATTTTGACTCTAACATACCTTGAATTTGGCTCTCTATCACTCTTTCAAATTTGGGAGAGACACTAGTTACAGGCAGCTTTGCCTTTTGTCTCCTTCAACCACATAGAATAACAAATATGAAGAGGTATATTGGCCTTACTGCAACAACAAGAATATTGAAGTATGGCACCTCCATCTACCACAAATATGTAGGGGTATATTGGCCTTACTGCAACAACAAGAATATTGAAGTATGGCACCTCCATCTACCACAAATATGTAGAGGTATATTGGCCTTACTGCAACAACAAGAATATTGAAGTATGGCACCTCCATCTACCACAAATATGTAGAGGTGTATTGGCCTTACTGCAACAACAAGAATATTGAAGTATGGCACCTCCATCTACCACAAATATGTAGAGGTGTATTGGCCTTACTGCAACAACAAGAATATTGAAGTATGGCACCTCCATCTAACACAAATATGTAGGGGTATATTGGCCTTACTGCAACAAGAATATTGAAGTATGGCACCTCCATCTACCACAAATATGTAGAGGTATATTGGCCTTACTGCAACAACAAGAATATTGAAGTATGGCACCTCCATCTACCACAAATATGTAGAGGTGTATTGGCCTTACTGCAACAACAAGAATATTGAAGTATGGCACCTTCATCTACCACAAATATGTAGAGGTGTATTGGCCTTACTGCAACAACAAGAATATTGAAGTATGGCACCTTCATCTACCACATTTTCATCATCAGCTTTTATTGGTTTATTGTAGAAGTGGTCTATCCCCGAGGGGGTCATGACAGTCCATGTACAGCCACTGACACATGTTTGTCAGATCTGATTATTTTCTTTATGCAAGTATATTCATTTAGAATAATGTTCAGCTCAAATCAAGCACCTATAAATAGATACATATTATGTATTTATCTGAGGTGGGCACTTCCGCAATAGATACATATTATGTATTTATCTGAGGTGGGCACTTCCGCAATCACTTCCATAAACTGCAAATTACGCAATTTCATAAGTTAAATTTCGCTTGCGGATTTTCTTTTGCGACAAACTTTCCCGAAATATGCCAATCATAAGTAAACAATATGACTTAACTAACAATTGATAAAGGAAGGAAATATACTCACCAAGGAAAATCATTTATTCAAGTCACCTTCCCCGCCTCCCTCTACTACCGACCTTCGCCGACCCCTTCTAAGGCCTATTAATGACCCAAGGGAAAAAATGGTAATTATTAACATGGCAAATGTTTATACAATAATTTGTTTCCATGAAATCAGTCAGGTAATTTTCATTTAAAAAAATAATAATAATATATACTGTAGGCTATAGTTCAAATAATATATATACTGTAGGCTATAGTTCAAATAATATATACTGTAGGCTATAGTTCAAATAATATATACTGTAGGCTATAGTTCAAATAATAATATATACAGTAGGCTATAGTTCAAATAATAATAATATATACTGTAGGCTATAGTTCAAATAATAATATATACTGTAGGCTATAGTTCAAATAATAATATATACTGTAGGCTATAGTTCAAATAATAATATATACTGTAGGCTATAGTTCAAATAATAATATATACTGTAGGCTATAGTTCAAATAATAATATATACTGTAGGCTATAGTTCAAATAATAATATATACTGTAGGCTATAGTTCAAATAATAATATATACTGTAGGCTATAGTTCAAATAATATATATACTGTAGGCTATAGTTCAAATAATAATATATACTGTAGGCTATAGTTCAAATAATAATATATACTGTAGGCTATAGTTCAAATAATAATATATACTGTAGGCTATAGTTCAAATAATAATATATACTGTAGGCTATAGTTCAAATAATAATATATACTGTAGGCTATAGTTCAAATAATATATACTGTAGGCTATAGTTCAAATAATAATATATACTGTAGGCTATAGTTCAAATAATAATGGAGATCAATAATCTTATCAATAATTCTCAATTATTCACATCTCTATTAATATTTTACCAAACTATATGAAGTCTTTTTGGAATGCAAATTACCTGTCTGATACAATGGGAATACAAAAGTTTACATATATATATACTGTATAACCGCCATGTTAACATTGTACAATTTTTAACTAAGGAGAGAGAAGAGGGGGGGGGGGGGGGAGGTTGACAAGAGGCCAGGTAATTGATAAGCCTTGAAGAGTCCGTAGTTATCTAGTTCCCTTGTTTATTCCGTAGTTATCTAGTTCCCTTGTTTATTCCGTAGTTATCTAGTTCCCTTGTTTATTCCGTAGTTATCTAGTTCCCTTGTTTATTCCGTAGTTATCTAGTTCCCTTGTTTATTCCGTAGTTATCTAGTTCCCTTGTTTATTCCGTAGTTATCTAGTTCCCTTGTTTATTCCGTAGTTATCTAGTTCCCTTGTTTATTCCGTAGTTATCTAGTTCCCTTGTTTATTCCGTAGTTATCTAGTTCCCTTGTTTATTCCGTAGTTATCTAGTTCCCTTGTTTATTCCGTAGTTATCTAGTTCCCTTGTTTATTCCGTAGTTATCTAGTTCCCTTGTTTATTCCGTAGTTATCTAGTTCCCTTGTTTATTCAATACTTACTATTGACCACTATACTTATCTATCTATCTATCTATCTATCTATTATTGTATTAAGTGCTCTCACCCCCTGGAGACTGACAGTGATGTCCTTTACAACATCAGTGCTGAACTTGACAAGTGCTCTCACCCCCTGGAGACTGACAGTGATGTCCTTTACAACATCAGTGCTGAACTTGACAAGTGCTCTCACCCCCTGGAGACTGACAGTGATGTCCTTTACAACATCTATAATGGACAAGTGGCTCCGACGACGATCAATGTGGCAGACTCCTTGGCACTGGGCGTGCCGATGGCAGCTGCTTTCCGCAACTCACTCCCAAGTAAATTCCATGTATAGAAAAGTGCCATCACACATGATTCTAGACCTATTAATTAAAAAGTTATATTTTGATCAAGCGCATTAGCGCTAATTATGCTAATAAGCTAATTCAAAAAAATCCCCAAAGTTGGCGCAGTGTCAACAAATCTGAAAACCTTCCAGGCACATACTGTATATGAATACATATCAAGAAAAAACCCATGCCATATTAACTATTTCTAGGTTCACTGCCCTGCAACTAGACTAATTGGGCAAATTCAGGATCACACTGTTTATATATTTATATATATATATATATATATATGAAATACCACAGGAATGAAAATCCTGGGAGCGAAACCCCCACCCCAACGAGATTCCCGGTCCCATTTCCATCCCCGATTTGGTCTCTCTCTCTTCCAATTCAT